>JAVQJF010029031.1:0-18481 GCA_036023855.1 Gadopsis marmoratus | reverse complement strand
AAGAAGTACAATATTTCCCTTTGAAATAAAGTGGGATAGAAGAATAAAGTGGCAGAAAAGTGAAATACTCCATTACAAAGTGCATTACTTGTGAAAATGTCTCATTCAATAACTGTTTTTACTTAAGTAAAAATAGCAGCAGTACCACAATTTAAAAATATTACATCACAAGTCTTACATAATGTCACTTGAGTTAAAGTACAGTATTATCAGACGGATGTACTTAAAGTATAAAATTACTCATTATTGATGGCACACTGGCCTCTGTCAGTGTTATATTATTGCATAGTGTATTATAGATAAAACTGGATTATTCAGATACATTAATATGTGAGCAGCATTTTACTGTTTTGAAAATGAGCTCATTCTGTCGAACAGTTTAATCTTCTTTAATTTTCCTCTGAAATGCAGTAGAAGTATTAGAGACATGGCATTAGAGACTCAGATAAAGTGCAAGTATGTCAAAGTTGTACTTAAGTACAGTAGTGGAGTAAATTTACTTGGTCACATTCCATCATTGTCAGTAGCTATAAATATTTATTTACATGTAGTTCCATAGCTGAGAGTCCAGAGCATTAATGCTTCATTAGCTTTGACAGCTATTAGTCACCAGTTATTCTGCAGATATACATAGATTTTACCTACAAAACATATGATCTGCTTGCAAAATATGATGATGCTGTTTATTAAACTACCCAACAGTAATATATAGTAGCTGAAAATGCTGCTTACACTTTAATACACCAGTAATAATAATCTCATATTGTAATACATGATAGTATAAATGTTACTTTCACTCAAGGAATATTTTGACTTTTCTTGAAATAGAGTATTTATACTTTTACTTCAGTATGACAAAACATGGCGCTAGTTGACTCCTTCGTTCACCTCACAACCGCCTCCTCTTTTCTTGCTTGTTGACTGATTGGTTAAAGGCATTGTCACAGTAAAACGTGTTTTTGGAACGTGCTCACACATGCATAGTTAACTGATCCATCCTATTGTTTGTGTATAAAATGTTAAAAGTATTTTGACCAACAGAACCTTCAGATCTCAGGAGCTGGAATCAGCATATGTTTGGTTAGTTTTTTTGCAGGATAAACAAACCATACCTGATAGTGTAAAAAAATACTCATTTATTTCTGAGTGTGAACCAGTACTACCATTTAAATGTCAAACAGCCATGAAATGTGAAAAGGCTGAACTAACAGAAAGCACAACTGTTCAGAGTTGAAATGTCTGCAGGAAAACCTCAACACAGACACAGCACTATGCTGAAGTTAGATTTTCAGTAACATATTGAGGTATTGAATATTTGTCCTTTAAGAGGATTGCAGCACAAATATTGACGTTCATGGTAGAATGAGGCCATCTTGGTTGGGGTCAGAGCGTTCATTTGCAACTACAGTGTAACTGCGTCTTCATGTGGAGTGATAGTCCATAGTGAAGTGCTGCTGTGCAGGGTGTTCCTGCTGGTTTTCATTCAAGCCACCCAATCAGAGAATGACATCACCTGGATGTTACACACAGTGTGATTTGAAGGGTCTCTTCTATCAGTTCTTTATTACGTTTTCTAATCTTAGGTCTCAGGTGTCATTCAGTGTACCTTCCAAATCTGCCTTACAAACAGATTGATGGCCTCTTAGCACTGGGAAATACTTGGCCTCCTAGTAACAGTGAATTAAAGTGAACTGTTCTTGTCGTGGCTTAGATCGTCTCCTGATTCTGACCTGCCCTCTGTCGCTGAATAAGTCTTTAAATGAGACTTACCTTCTGTCTCACAGTAAACAACAACCTGAGCTATCAGCAGATTAAGAGTTAGAGGAGTTATTCATGTTTGTGTTTGTTTTTGCCGAATAAGTGCTCTAGTATAGGAGGACCTTGTAGTTTATTCTGTGATTGGCGTAAATTAATCTGCTCTGCACCTGTTGTCTATGTGTACAGTATGTACGCTGGCCTTCTTTTGTTGTAGAATATACAGTAATGTAGACATCAGTATAACATAATGGCTGAAACAAAACACGAGTTAAGGTGAAAGTCCATATTTTTATCAAATTCTTCCTTTAAGATTTAATTCAGTTAGGATGAAACAGACGAATAGTAGATTTCCTCAGTGACTGTAAATGAATTAGTCAAACAATGTTACCACAGTGTCTCTCTCTCTCGCTCTCTCTCTGCCGCTTTACATATGACAACATGTGTTCCTGGTGGTGGGATACATGACCTGAGAGATGCTAAAGGGAGGGTCTTCTCATACCAAACATTCATCTGCTTTATAAATAAATACACTTTAGACACAAGCGCTCATGTTACAATGGCTTCATTTTAATTTATACTATGTTTCTGTTTTGCAGCAAATCTGTTCAATCAAAAGTGGAAAACATTCTGGTAAGTATTCATGACATGTTTTTAACCTACAACCTGCAATTTAATTGAAAGCATTTATTTAACTATTATCTGTTTAAGTTTGTAATTTATTTGTGGTTTTAGCATGTAGCGCTGACACACTATTGTTTCCTGAGGGGAATGGTCTGGTATAATTTAACTTCTTCCTTCCTGGCATAATTTAAAAAAACAACTGTAAATCTGTCCGCAGCAGTTTAGATCAACATATAGAGGGCGCATCTGAGGCCAAACAACTGTACTTAGCTACTCACAGCAGCTGGTTGGTCAGAGCTCAACGAGGTCAATTATTACTCTTTGCATTAAAACATTTTAAATCACAAAGGTTTAAGATTTGTAAAACTATCCCCAAGACTAGAAATGCTATTTTTACACGGGATGTCAGCTCAGTGTAAAGTCTGTGGGATGGACCGGCAGGTCCAGGGACAGAGATAGTGATGTGCAGTGAGCCGCTATGAATTACGACAACAAGGGATTAACCCTCTGGTAGCAGCCTCGTGAATAGGTCAAATATGCTTCATATTCAACGTTATTTATTTGTCTCTTCTTTGATTGGAGCATAAATCAGTATGTTGCATCCCCCAATGATCAGATGGAAACATTGTAATTTTATTTCTAAATAAAAAAGTATTATCAAATTAGCTCTGAACTTAGCTTATAGTCCGGAGCATCTTCAGCGTACCTTTTTTAAGATATTATAACATACTCCTTCTATTCTCTCGCTTATCAATAACTGGTGAGAAATGCTCAGAGTATGTCTCCAGAGTAAAAAAGTTCATGGGGTTGTTAAGATGAAAAAGTACATATATATCAGTTCATCCTCTTTGGAGCTAATTTATTTTGGGCTGCTATCTAAAGCCTTATGGAGTGTCAAAAACAGTAAAGGTCAAGCTCTGGGAAAAATTATCTAAATTGATTAACCTGCAGATTATTTCCATGATTAATCATTTCATCTTTAAAACATCAAAAAGTAGTGAAAAACGCCCATCGCAACTCCCTAGAGCCCAAAGTGATGTCCTTTAATTGTTGTTTTATCCAACCAGTTTAAAGCCAAAATATTTTATATTTCTTTATTATCATATATGATAAAAACTAGCAGCAAATCCTCATATTTGAGGAGCTGGAACCAGCAAATATTTGACTTATTTGTTTGAAAACTGAGTGACGATTAATTGGTAATCAAAATAGTTGCAGATTAATTTTCTTAATATCGACTAATCAATTAATCGACTAATCATTGCACCTCGACCGGGCTCAGTCAATTGCATGGCAATCTGCCTGTTACATTTTGATGTTTCTTCTTGTGTACACACTGAAGGACACCAAAACCATTTTGAATCCTCTGAGGACCGTGAAGATCTGCTGGGCTGCAGATAGATTATGGTATATTTAGTTGTAGTGTTACACAGTATAAGTTACTCGACATGAATTTTGGATTGGTGTCCATATATGTTGTTTTTATGTCTTGACTCTAATTTAGTGGTTTTGTGTGATGCTCTGTTATTGATTTCATAACCTGCTATCGAGCACAACCAAGAGCCAGCTGATGTTGTACTTTATTGTATGCTAAATTGTGGACTTCCCATCGCCATTTAATGACAATTTAACAGTAATTAGAAAATAACGTGCAGCTTCCCGGAGAGTGTGACAGTCGTTGTTAAAGTCTCAAGGGAGCTGTAGCTTTCGTGTTGGATAATAGAGAAATAATGCTAAAGTTGTGGTGAATTAAAATTTTATTAGTAAGTGCAGTTGTAGATACCTTTTAACTTAAGAATACACCAGTTTCACATTTCATCTTTTAATAAAAGAAACCCTCAATGCCAAAAATTAATTGTGGGCTAGTAGAAGTTGGCCGGGACTATGGTCCTCATGTAATATTCTATATATAATGTGTGATGTCATGTTGTTAATACAGACGGGTTCACCTACCCTCATCCATGCCATGCCTTTCAAAAAAGAAAGATAAAAATCTCTTTGACCTTGTGCTGTCTCATGTCAAAGGCAAAAATCTTGAATAAACAATTTTTGCAAATTATATCCAATCAACTATTTATGATTCAGATGAAGTTGTTGTTGAAAACAGCATAGCTCCACAGCTTAATAAAAAACATTGCATCGATTCGATAATATGTCGAGTGACCTTTTGACAACTAGCAAAGATGGAGTCTCCACTGGTTTCCTGGCAACCTCACAATGACGACAAGGCAAGACTCCAGGAAGTCACTGCTCCTGGCCAAGAAATGGTATAATACCACAACCCCTCATTAAACAAAGAATATATAACATGTTACTTAGTGAGCTTTAGACGTGCAGGTAGGTTTTCTTACCTTTGGACACAGCAAGGCTAGCTGTTTCCTCCCTCCCTCCTGCAATTGAGTGATAACAGCTTAAATGCTGATATTTCTGACTGGCTCAAGTTCTGAGCAGATGAGGTACAACAATGGAACAAATTTAAACCACTGCCTTAGATGTCAAACACACTGCATCTTGTGTCAGGAATTGTCTACTTCATAGCGTACAAAGCTGCACAAAATAAGTATATTACAATCGACTGCTAAAATCTACACTGCATGTGTGTTTGCACGCTGGTAATCTTTGTTTCGAGGTAAAGTGAGTTGAAAGGTGAAGCGAGCTCGCTGTGCAGAGCTGATGACACAGTATCATACAGACATTGACAGTCCAAGTGAGCAGAGTAGGATGTGAGTCTCACTAAAATGGCCAACAATGTCCTTTGAATGATACACAGTGTGTTAAATAGCAGGACTGCATTTTAAGTGCAGTCCGCAGATACAAGAAAGGGCTCGCGCTGTACTCCTCACGGCTGATGCTGGCCAGTGTCTGATAGCCATGAGCGAGCTGTGGTTGCCTAACAACAAAGAAGTTAATCTGAGAAGATGGACAGAATAACATTTATTCTTAGGAGCCAATTGAAAGGGTGAATATATACAGTACATGAGTGAAGACATGTGTTGGCAAAGTGTGGATGTGTGTCTGTACACTCAACATGCAGCAAGCTGTCCCTGAGAGAAGGGTTAACAGCAGAGGAACCGAGTTCACCTTACAAGCTCCCCCTCCCTGCAGTAGCCTGCCTGTCTCTGTGTGTCTGTCTGCAGCCATTTACACTGCTGTATGTGTGCACATGCTTGTGTGTCTCAACTGTACAGCTGTATGAATGCAAGCAGTATATTTGTGCCTCATACCTCTGCACTTCTTGGCTTAAAGTCAGAGTAAATCTTTGTTCATGCTCCTCTCTCCTAGCCCCGGTGCTTTACTGTGCGGATGTTTATGATATGCAGTGGTCTCATCAGACTATAGAGGCTTCTTCCAGCTGATTTCAGAGTCTCCCAAGTGCCTTCTGGCAAACTATGGCCGATGGTGTCATGTGAGGTTTATTTATCTACTTCAGAGGTATCTTGGTGGCCTTCCTCACTTTTGCAGGCTTACTTTATGAGGACGGCCTGCTCTAGGCAGATTTCAGCTGTGCCATACTCTTTCCATTTCTTAATGATTGATTTAAACTCAGACTCAAGATGGACAGTTAAAAAGAAAAGTATCAAAATCAATACAGCAGAACCAGAGATATTGTCTTTTTTATTATATTCATTCTTCTTCCATGTCAAAATCTGTCACCTACATTACCCACAATCCTTATGCTTCTTTCTGAGATTTGGGTGCGTTACGCTACTTGCTGCTAATGTATCCTGCTAATGTAGGAACAGGCTACAGAGGTCTGGTAACTTCACTTCTTCCCTGACTCCACACCTCCAGATTTTTTTCATTTTCAATCTTGTAGTCCACCCCCCCCTCCCCCCGAACCATCGTTGACTTAGGTGATATCACTTGAGTCATTGTATGAGACTTGGTGCAGCTCTCTCAGGAGCCACAAAAGACTTTATACAACTTTTTTCTCACATAAAGTAGTACTCCCTAACACCTGTAAACAGACCGAGATCCCCTTTAATTGTACTCCAAGGATGTTCTGTGACTTGGAAATGTTCTTGTATCCATCTCCTCACTTGTGCTTTTCAATTTCCTTTTCATGGAATTGCTCTGTTTCCCTTTGTCTTCATGGTGAAGGTTTTGCCTCAATACTTACTCACCACAAGTTACACTTCCAGATAAGGTTGCATTTATACTACAATCAAATAAAACCATAACTACATGCAGTTGATCTCCGTTTAACTTATTATGTGACTTCTAAAACCAATTGGCTGCACCAGTGATGATTTAGGTGTGTCATATTAAAGACTGTGAATACTTTTGTAAAGTATTTAGTATTTTATCTTTGTAATTAATTTAAATCACTTTGTAGAGATCTATTTTGACTTTGACATTAAAGAGTCCTTTCTGTCGATCAGTTTAAAAAAAATTCCAATTTAAATCGACTTTGATTCAGTGTTGTAAAACAATATAACATGAATACTTACAAGGGGGTGAATTCTTTTCATAGACACCGTATACGTTACTGAATTCACTCCTACAGGATTAGAGTATTGGATGGTGTTCAACACTCTTGTCTGCTGCCATCTAAACCAGCAGAATTTAAACTGCTCCTGCTTCACGCTCTCATGTTTCTTTCTCCCTTTGGAGAATGTAGTTAGAAGAGCTGAAGACTGTTTGTAGCTCAGAGGAGGTGTGTGTGTGCTCAGTATGGACGAAATGAGAGTGAGAAGTGATTTACAATGTGTGTTATGTCTAATGTACCTAAGTCTTTTGATTCATGACCACTAGCTTTGCTGGTTGTATGGTTGTAAAGGCAACAGAATATCATGTCTGTGCATTAAAATTGAGCTGTTTTTTTAATGTGCTCTATTTAAATTAATCATATTTCATTTTCATATTTTTCTGTTGCTGAGGATAGGCCAGGATCATACCTTAACCTTTACAGTAATAAAGGCAGATGTGGCGTTGAGCTGCTGTGTCATTGAAAACAAATAATTGAACTACAGCCTTTGAGCTAAATACATCAGCATGCTAACATGCTCACAGTAACAACGTTAACATACAGAAGTTTAGCAGGTGTAAAGTTTACCATGTTCACCATCTTAGTTTAGCGGGTTAGAATGCTAACATTTGCTAATTAGCACTAAACAGAAACTACAGCTGAGGCCAATGGAAATGTCATTAGTTTTGTAGGTATTTGCTCAAAAACCAAATGGGCAAATTAAAATGTTGAGGTGATAGTGGCGCTAGAAGAAAAGTCAGAGGATCACCAAAGTCAGTTAGATTAATCCTGTGGGGACCATGAATGTCTGTACCAAATGTATTACCAATCCATCAAACCTTATTAGTCTTATTTATACCCTTCATTATTAAAAACTAATCACTCCCACTTTCAGTGTGTGTGCTCTGCAGGTGTAACAAGACTACTTCTACTTTTAAATCCATGGCAGGAAACTAATTTGTGGTGATGAACAGGAAGGCCAAATATTAAAACTCCCTTTTTTGTCCCCTTTTTATTTCCACAGCAAGATGTCGAGAAGTTCTCAGACATTGAAAAACTCTACCTCTACCTTAAGTTGCCTTCTGGTCCCAGCAGTAGCACTGATAAGAGGTAAGGATACACCTGCTTTCTGACAATATTTACAGGAAAATGGACATTTGATTAAATATTTATGAAAGAGGAAACCACTTTAATAATAAACCATTGATAGTGGCATACATTTCTGTTTACTGTTGTCTTAAAAGAGTTTATTATGTGAATTATATATAATAAGAGGAATGATTACACACACGGAGAGCTTCAATTAGCTTAGATGATTTCTCATGACTGAGGTTACAGTGACTTCTTGTGTCTTTTGCTTTGTCATTTGTCAATCAATTAATGATCCACATCTTTTTTCAGTGACCAGAGTGCCCTGTCATCAAGCCGAACACAGCAGATGCATGCGTTCAGCTGGATCCGCAATTATTTAGAGGAATACCCAGAAACGTCTCTTCCCAAACAGGAGGTCTATGACGAATACAAGTAGGTATAAGTGGAGTCGAGAGCTAAGACTTTATTGTTAGTTTGTTATTAAACACATTTTTGTCCATTACTAAACTATAGTCTTCACCATTTTCTGAATAGTTATTGCTGGTTTTCACCTTTTGAAAAGATAACAGCTATTAATGTTTGAGATTCTTTCTCCTCTAAATTGCTGCCGGCTGAAGCGCCAGTATAAATAGACGTGGCAGGCATGGACATCACAGAGAGCATCATGTGTTGGTAATATTAGAATGGAAAGTCTGAGACAGCCATTGAAATGCTCTGACAGTGTTATGTAACTGCCTTTTTAACTCTACCAGATCAGAAATACAGTGCCCTCCAGAAATATTGGCGCCTTTAGGAGAGACAGGTGAAAAGGCTTTAAAGAGACAAGATGTGCAACATTTGTTTTGTTCAAAGGAATAATTACATTTGTCACAATCTTTTGCAGACTTTATTACAATGGATACTGAAATCTTTCTTAGGGAGTTGTTTAATTTCCTTTTAATAGCTGGTATTCACATATTTTCCCGGCCATACACTGTTACTTTAAAATCAAACCGAATATATCCAGCTTTAGGGTAAAACAGTCTCAAGGAGACATTTGAAGATTTAACCCCACCCCCCATCTGATTAATGTAACTCCATTATTAACTCTCTTTTAGCTCTGTTTTTGGTCTCCACCAACTTAATTTTTAGCTGCTATATGTTCCACTCTGGTCACCAGCTAGTCGCTAACTTTGTCTGTTGTCTTGTGCTGAGCAGGTAGTGTGCAGGGGGTTTATCAGAACGTTTTATCTGAAAACAGCTGCCTGCTGCCGTGAGAGTGAACCAGTCAATTTGTGGGCCAAAACAAAACAAAACAATGAGCTGAAAGACACTAAAACACTTTGTGAGGGGACCTGCGGAGTCAGGGGATAATTATCTGTAGTTTCAGAAATATGACTGATGATTGACATTATAAAAGTAATTTTATCCATTGTTAATATAAAAATAGTTATTAGAGCAGCTTTAATTGTTCCAACCAACATTATCACATCATGAGGAAAAAGTCACATTAAATTTCAAAGGCTTCCTGGGGAATGCAAATTTAGGCTGTGGTGACGCCCTGTTGTAACACTTGGATGTCACTAGGTATAAAAGCTGAAGAAGAGACAGTCCTTTGAGCAGCATAACTTAGCGTTGTGTGAGTTGTTGAACATATCTGTATGTGATATAACTCTGCTCCTTGCGCAGGAATAAAGTAACCTGAGTAATGACTTTCAACCTGGTCTTGAGTAGAATATTTTTCTAACATATAGTTTTATTTACATTTATCCTGTGTGTTATGTTTTTCAGGAGCTTCTGTGACAATCTGAACTACCACCCACTGAGTGCTGCAGACTTTGGAAAAATGATGAAAAATGTCTTCCCGAACATGAAGGCGCGTCGACTTGGCATGAGAGGAAAATCAAAATATCCTTCAGTGGGATGGATTGTAACAGTCTGGCCTCTGTCTCTGGTCACAGACCATCTGCTGTTGCAGTTCATAAGCTATCTAAATATAGACGTGAAATGAAATAAAGTCCCCCTCTGCCTTGGAAGCATAATGCAGAGGCCCCTCAGGGGAGTCACTGTGATCTTGACCTTCATGACGCAACCGGGAAGTTTTTTTTTGTGCCAAATATGGCTTATATTCATGACCTTCTATTATTCAGGTTAATGAAATTAGCATTGTATATGGTGAGATCAAAAGTCATAGTTTTAATGGGGTATGTGGAAAAACCTGCTAGTGTCCAAAGACTAAAGGAGTCATTTTCTTTTATACAATATGTACAGTAGAAGCACTAATTGAAAGAAACTGTAAAGACCTGGTTCAACATCAACATACTAAACACATGCAAAATGTGATATTGTTTTAAATTAAAGTAGTTTTACTACACTAACACTTGAATATCACAGCACTGTGAGAAATTATTTATAGTGTATAGACTTAATTGTCTATTCTTTTTTTATGCATCACTTCAGTACATCAGTAATTTGAGATGTACTGTAGCTACAAGTGACTGCAAGTTTAAAAGCGAAGTAAACATTATAACAAATAATTGTCGTTCACATTTGGAACAGTACATGGCAAATATTGTTTTATTTGACTTGGGATAACAGATTTGATTGATTGCAGGTGCTTTACAGGATTCACCCTCTGCCACACACATACAGTATGACATGTTTCATAAAAAGCCACACAAAGCTGCACTGAATTATTTGGGGCTATTGGATTGTAAAGCTAGAGATGGGAGGTGCTTTGTGCTGTTATTCATAAAGCCCATGCACTTTTCACTACAAGGCCTGTCCTGTCGTAGTTTGTTTATTGTAATAGTAACTATTTGCAAAGTTGTCAACAGTTACCGAAGCTTTAATCTGTAATAAAACACAGTTTGAATGATACATTGGTTGTACAGCGTCAGAAGCTGCACCATTAAACTTGCTGCCAAAGTCCAATCAGACATTATAGACTGCAACTTAAATATATATGTATTTACACTGCTCTCGATATTAAGCCTTATTGGAGGCACTTGAACTAAGATACAATGTGAAATAAAGAGCATTTGCACATTCTGATTTGTGCAAAACATGCCAGGAAGCTCACTGGCTGAAATCCTGCCTCAATAAATATATGTTGCACAGTTGCAGATGCTTGTCACTTAATAGTGCCTACAACTAAATGTTATATGTGTACAGATTTTCAAAGCTGCCATTGTTCTGAGCTGAGCTTCTGGACTTTTAGATGTCAATAGATGTATTAATTGTTGACTTTTTTTATTGACAGTTGACAACCTTATTGTTCCACAAGTAGAATCCCCCCCCTTTTTTGCGCTGCCACAGTGTCCATATTTTACGCTATATTGCCAGCTTAATCTAGAATCCTAGACTCACATGTTTTTAATCTTAACACCAGTTTACATACTGCTACAGTGGACTAAGGAAGAGGCCCTTTGTTCACATGCCATCTTTGCCCACTCTGGATCTACATAAAACGGGGGATGGAGTAAGCACATTTACATCTTTCCTTATCAATATTTCCCTTGTATTTTGACACCATTATTTTCACTGCCCTGTCATGCAGTGTGTGATACTGTGTATATAACCACATATCTTTCATTTGTAGCTACAGTGTGATGTCCTAGAGTCACCGGGTCAGCTGAGCAGTATAAAGGAGGATATGCGATTTGCAGCCTGTGATCTGGTGTGTGAATGGGCCCAGAAGGTGCTGAAACGCCAATTTGATGCCGTGGAAGACTTGGCACGCTTCCTAATCGACAGCCAGTACATCAGCAACAAGTCTTTGGCAGCTCTCACCATTACAACCGGCGCTGCAACAGGTAAGACAGTTTAATTCAGTGTCATGCCTCCTGTGTAAAAACAGGTCAATAGTGGCATCTAGTGGCAGTTTCCTGTTCCAGCTCTTATGATAATCTGGGTTTTTTTTTTCCATGAGGGAAACTTTATTTTTAGGTTCAAGTACCTGAAACCTTTACAGCTTTATTTGAGTACACTAGTCACACACATACATGTAACACCCATGTAATCAACAACAACCAGTCATTTCTGGAGAAAAAATCAAGAATCTTTTAAACATACATGTGCAGGGAGCTTCTGCAGAACGGAACAAGTTACCAAAACATATAACAGAATCAACACATTTTAGAAATAAGTGCATTTGCACCTAAAACAGAATATATGACTGAATATACACATGTTCATAGTTAATGTTGTCTTGTAGTTTTCATGGATTTTATGGAAGCTTGTGTACTTAAATGTATCCTTATAGTCTTGTCATTATTAGTTCTCATTTGTCTGCGCTTGTTGGGCGCACACTTTGCCTTTGCCACTTTGTTTATCTTATATGTGGTCATTAGAATCATAATATTGATGATTGTGTGTTGTTATTAATTTGGTTGAGTTGTATTAGTATAGATTTAAATTTTTGTTCTCTTGGACATTACAACCATTATTGTGTTTATGTTATATTTGGACGTTTTGAATGGGGTGGATCACAGGAAAATTAGCAACTGCTATGACAGAAGCTAATCTGGGACCCAATAAAATAAACAAATAAACAATAAGTTAAGGTGCTGTATAATGATCAAACCTTATTGTACATGTAACTCAAGCTTAGTCATTTACATATTTTGATAATGAGGTTATTACTTTTGACTAATAACAGTAGCATGATGCGTATCTAAATCTGCCTGTTTCCTTTCTTTAGAGGTTAATACTTCACAGATGCTCTCAGCATTCGTCTCCACTGCTGAGGCTCACTCCTTCCAGCCTCATGTGACAACCCTGTCCTCACCTTCTGTCGATGCAAAGCAGCAGCTCCAGAGGAAGATCCAGAGGAAACAACAAGAACAGAAGCTACACTCTCCCTTACCTGGAGATGGACACACCAAGAGGGCAGATGAAGGTGTGCCTTGTGCTAGCCCCACCTCTCCGTCACCTCAGCCAACCATCGGCATCGTGGTCGCTGCTGTCCCGAGCCCCATCACGGTGAGAAAGCAGGACTCTTAATGTAGAATACACTGTTGACTTAAAGTTTATTGCTTAGAACCTGATAAACCCAATTTATATCCAAAATCACCACTTTTTTTAATTTAACATGTCAGTAAGTTAAAATGAGTAAATTAATTAGTACAATTTAGTTCAGTCTGACTGGAACACCATAATTTCACACTGAATGTACTGAAATCAAGCAAGTAATCGGAGTAATGCAAATTGCATTCAAAATTACACATCTCATATTCTGTTTTATAACTCTGAAACTATGAAAAACATTTATATAATCAGTCAATTATATTTCTTACTTCAGTGTCTCTCAACATGTCATGTCATTTTCTTTAGATATGAGTGTTCCAATCCCATTTTTAGACATTTAGAAAACACATCTATGTACTTTAAAAGCAAAGTTTATACAAATAACTGAATCTGCTTTTAGAAACATCCATACAAAAAGAAAATGAAAATTGTCCTGTTTCTCCATTTGGCACTAAACACAGAATGTAATTAGCCACACTCCACAGATGTAGAACACTGCATCAGCATGGTTATTATATCCACTATATTACGTTACTTTAGGTGTCTATCATCCATTTATTGTTTTAAAAAGTTCAAATTTCTGATTTATCTGTCATATGAAAAAGGATACTTTTCCTGAATATCCCAGTCTGTCCTAAAAGTAATACGTATCCTGCCTTGCTGATCAGGCCAAGTAGTAGTGACTAAAGAGGCCAAAATAGCTTTAGATTCACAGATTTAATTATGGCAACAAAACAGTATGACAGCAAACAGAGAGTTGAATTAGAAAATTACATTATGGATGTAAACTTAAAGATTATTGTATGAAAATCAACAAGTAGAAATGGCATATTATGTTGCCAGAAACCTTATGATTATCATGTAGAATTCAGTTTTTCCACTTTCTGATTGACCTTCCCTCTCTGCAGGTCCAGAGGAGCAGACAGCTGATGTCTCCTAGTCCAATGGGAACAGCAGAGAGCAAAGTGTTGCCTGTTAACATCCAAATGGTGACCCAGCAGGTCCAGGCAGTGAAACAGAGCCCCAAAACCCCGCAAAATATTCTAGGCAGCCCTGTGGGGGAACGTTCTGCTCGGCAGCGCTATGCGCAAATCCTGCCCAAACCGTTGGCCACAACTGCTATCACTTTGCACTCGCCCTCCACCATGATCATAGGCAATAGCCCCATTAAGACCATGATGACAACATGTCAAGTCAGCCCAATCAGTTTGGTCAAGATGACAGCCATATCTCTTGCACCCAGCAGCAGCAATACCACCACTTCCCTAACAAACACTACTCTGCGGCCGGCATCTGCAGGCATTAGCAGTTCTGCAGTTACAGAAGACATCAGTTACAATCAAAGCATGAGGAGCACCTCTGCAGCCCCCATTCTGGCCCCAGTGGCCAGGCCAGGCCAGACTACTACCACCCACATCATTGATGTTGAAATGGAAGTTGAAGCTATACATAAAACCAGCCAAATGCAAAATCCCAGCAGTCTAATTTTGACTCAAGGAGCATTAGCAAATAGGGCTGGAGGAGCTGTCCAGAGGGCTGCCAGTGTGCCCATACCTCAGACTAGAGGTTTCCTGGGTCTGGAGGACACATCCAGCACTAATTGCAATGGAAAGTCCTCCTCAAGCACTAACACTGTGGCACTAACACTGTGTAACACTGTCGAAAGCAGCAATAATGGCGCTAATACAAGCACTTTGCACTTAACTCCCTCCACTCAGAATACCAGAGCTGTGTCTTTACTGAACACCTGCAAAGCACCTTCATTTTGGGAAAGCAGCAGTGTAACATCAGCAAAAGACGTTTTGTCCACAAAAAGCCTCAGGAAACGCTTGGGCCTCAGTCCAGACCTTTCGCCAGTCAAAAGGGCTTTTCTGCCCCAGCAGCCAGTAGAGGGCACTGCTGGTCTTGGATATGGGATTAGAAATGCAGTCGCTAATGTCCCCCGGCCAGGAGCTCCAGCTAGACCTGAAAGTGCACCAGCTACCAGGGAGGTAGAGAAAATGAACTTGTCCACTCAAGTTCACACACTCTGCATTCCCTCTTTCAGAGCCAGTGGCTTCTGCTCTGTTGCCAAAACACAGAGCTCAATGCAGAGGAGAAACACTTCCTCTGTTATGGAAACTAGCTCCTCAGTCAGTCATGCATTAATACAGCAACAGCACGGGCACACAATGGCTAATATGCATGCCATACCTAATAACCTACAAAAACATTCAAATGTAAGTGATGTTAGGAGTTCAGAGGCAACCACGGGGAGTTTGGAAGGAGCTCAACTGACCTACACACAGTCCAACCCTGCTACTGAACCCTTAGACTTTTTCAATCAAGCTTCATCGTCAAGCCAGCTCCCTATGCAGACGGATGTGGACTACTTTCCCTTTGATGATGACGTGACCCAGGACAGCATTGTGGAGGAGCTGGTGCAGATGGAAGAGCAGATGAAATTTAACAACCTGCAGGAGTTTGGAGAATGTGTCACACTGCAAGGCCAACAGGTTATGATGCCGGACAACATCATGTCCACCAATCAGACCATGACCGCTTTCTATCATGCTGCAAACAGCCGCAGCAACCCGATCCAAACTCCAACACCGACACCCACTCCCACATCGGAAATGATGGGAGGAGCCCAAGGCCTCACTGGAGAGAGCCCCAGCTCCCGCATGGCCTCCACCACCCCAGTGGACAGCGCACTGGGAAGCAGTCGTCACACCCCAGTCGGCACTCCACACTCCAACTGCAGCAGCACTGTGCCTCCCAGTCCAGTGGAGTGCCGGAACCCGTTTGCATTTACACCCATCAACTCCAGCATCACTGGCTTCCATGATGGCAGCACCGTCTCCAGCAGCCCTGTCAAGCCCATGCAGAGACCGATGGCCACCCACCCAGACAAGACCATGCTGGAGTGGATGAACAACAGTTACAACAGCAGCAGTGGGAGCTTAAACAAGTCAAACAGTGGAATGGGAATCCTCCCAAGCTATCAAGGCCTGATAGGTGACCAGTTTCAAAAACCTCATGCCTTCGCCGTCCCTCACTTGCGGTACCATGACAGCCATTTTGGACGCATCTCGCCTGTGCAGCAGCAGGTAGCTAATATGGCTAGCATGGCCAAGCAGGAGGGTTTTGCTGTGCCTGCCCCTTTGGATAACAAAGCCACCAGCACACCTACTACGACATTTCGGTGCCGCAGTGTAAGCCCAGCTGTGCATCAGAGGAACTTGGGTGGAAATGCAGCAAACCTTCCCCATATCCTTCGTTCAGTAGTGTCTCCCTTTAACTCTCCTGTGACGCCTGAGGTGTTAAACATCTTCGCTAACAGCCGGACACATCTTGGGGTGAGCAGCATGGCTCAGAGGAGCCATTCTGTGCCGCTCAACGTCATGATGCAAACTGAGGTCGTGCTCACATCGGGCCAACAATGCAACAACAACAACAACATGACCAATGTCCTATTGAGAAAGCTGGATGGAGATGATGACACTGTTCGGGTCCAGGGCATCAATAATTTCCCCTCCAGCTATACTGCATGCATGAATCTCACCCAGATCCTCGAGTCCGAGCCCAACCTCTCCTGCAGTGACAACCACCTCAGCCTGATGACCTCTGACCCCACCAGCAAACTGCAGAGGCCAAATTACCTCATGGAAAATGCTATTAATGAACAAATGATTCTCTCAGCAGGTGACAGCCACGCACAATCAGTGTCTGGAGAGCAGCATCGACAACAGGCCCAGTCTTTGTTAGCTTTGAGCTCACAGCAGCATCAAGGAGAACTACAGCAGCATCAGCAGCTGGATTTCAGCAGCACTGTAAAAGACCTCCTGACGGACAACAGCCTTACTGCTGGCAGCCAGCTCATGGAACAGGTGTCAGAGCTAACTGCAGGCGGGGCAGATTTCCCTTGTGAAATCAGAATGACATCGGAACTCTCCAGCAGCATCAATGACCTTAACGCATTGGACACAAACCTTCTGTTTGACCCAAACCAGCAGCAAGTGCAATATCACAACGCTGCTGCAGAGGACTTGGTGAATGATCCGCTGTTTCAGCAAATTACCAGCGACGCGGGACATTCAAGTGGACTCGACTGGCTAGAGAGCAAGGATCATCCAACTGTTGGGTTGATGGGTTGAGAATTATTTTGAGTCATGTTGAACATGTTAATCTGGTGTTCTTTTTATTTATTTTCAGGCATTTACACTTTATAATGCAACACTGGACACATTGAGGTTTGTCCAGTTTAAGTGCCCGGCTGAAATGCAATGATGCTGCAACACTCTGATTAAAATGCTGGTCATTTCTCTTTAATCAGAGAACATTGCCTCATGTTGCTTGAACAAGAACATTTCCAACAAGTAAACAAAAGTTACTGAACAAAAACGGAAGCCCAAATCCTAATTATAACAGAGCCATGGATTACTTAGTTTAAAGAAATGTGGAAAAAGATTGTTATTAATACGCCTTCTACAACAATATTTCTTTACACCGATGTGTCTAAATCTTGGCAACTGCAGGCATCATCTAATGAAAGCATAAGGTACAATATATATTTACTGCTGAACTAATACTATGTCACAAATGAAACATTTGTATGTATGTAGAGTCATTGAAAAAGGTCATCTTTGTAGGAGCTTTGGGTGTTACTCTGGTTTGAAGACATTTAAAAGTTTAGACTTAATTTATAGAAATATCATCTAGTGACAAAAACAGAACCTAATTAATTTAGTAATCAATTTAATATATTCTTATGATCCATAATTGCCGATTATATGCTAATCATATATTCATAAATACAAGTGTTACTTCCTTTACTGATGGTTCATTTTGAGTGAATAAATGAAGATGATCTGTTTGTACTTTAAATGTCCCAGAACCATAAAAGGAAGTGATAAACTGCCATTTTCAAAGTTGTAAAATCCATCTGGTTATTATATCTACAACCTTTTGTGATTCTTTTATGAAAGGCCATCCTGACAATCATGAGAGACTTTCAGCCTCTCAGAATGAGCCAGTACATTTAATACATCCCTTAAACATCACGAGAATCAAACATCTGTGCTTTATAGGCAGAGCACCGACAACTTGAAGATGATGATGATAATATAATTAGGCCTCTTTTGCACATTTCACAATATGTCTTTAATGTTAATTGTTTAATAGATATATTAAGAAATATCAGCAATGCACCAGAGTGCTCTTAGTGATTCTGCGTTGTTTAGTGTGGACACATTAAGCAAAGATGCATGACCTCTGTCCTGCAATGATGCCCATAAAAATTACTTTTAACTATGCATCCATGTCACAGAGCATTGTGGAGGATTGCTGTAGTGCTACATACAACATGAAAGGTGCCCGTCCAACAAGCAGCGAAAGATGAGGGCTCAACCCTGTAACCACTAGTGGATAAAAAGAGATGAAATTTATAAAAACAACTATATACCCCCTTCAATGGGGGGGGGGGGGGGGGGTATTATGCACTTTAAAATAATGGGATGTGAAAATAGAATTTATTTAGCACACGGAAAATGCATT
>JAVQJF010029003.1:0-16342 GCA_036023855.1 Gadopsis marmoratus | reverse complement strand
GTAGAAGTACTCAGATCCTTTAATACTAAGTAAAAGTACCTATACAGCAATGTACAAATACTCACAAGTAAAAGTCCTGCATGTAAAATCCTACTTAAGTAATAGTACAGTATTGTTTGAGCTAAGTATATCAGCTTGAAGTAGTGGCTTCATCTCTCTGATATATTATTATACATAATGTGATTATTAATACTGAAATATGAGTGTCAGCAGCATGTTGCTGTTGCAGCTGCAGATGGAGTCTAGTTTGAACTACTTTATATACAGAGCAGTTTAAGGTTCAGGTCCATCCAAAGATGATTCAGTTGTTTACAAGAGAACAATCCTGTTTAAAACAGCACAAATTCATCACAGATCCAGCCTCTTCATCTTGCTCTTAATTTGCACCAGATTGATGCATTCAACTTTAAAATATAGAAACTATTCTTTCCGGGGGAAAGATTGGCCCCCAAGAGGGTCCGAGGTCCATTAGACTTTATGCCCCCCCTGTAGAAGTCAGTGCCCCACCTGGGCCACCCCAGGAAAAAATGTCTGGACACGCCACTGATTGGTTGAGGTTAGCCCGTGATAGATGGTCGGATCATCCAATCACTTCCCAAGTACTTTTTGAAAGTGCTGCCCTTTGCCAACACTTTCCACCTTCACCTGCAAGATGTCCAGGTGTGCTGGCTCTGTATTCGCTGCACTCAGGAACCTGTTGTCTCATATTCTGTCCATGTGCAGGCTGTTATTCATCTACTGTGTTGTGTTACGTCTCACCAGTAAAAACCTTCAGAAGAAAACAGATTTGTCAGACAAACAACGTGTGCGTGGAGGTGTGATCGGTGCAAAAAGTACTTTCTAATTCACAATGATTAATGGCTGCTGTTACTGACACGATTCGTCTAACACAACTTCTGCATGGTTGACCTCTGACCTTCCTGTGGACGCCGCCCGAGCGACGAGAGCGAGGCGTTCTTCTTGCTGCTGCACTCGTCTCCGTGTGTCTTTATGAGCTGCTGGCGGGTTTGACGGACAGGTGAACAGGTGAGTCACATTACTTCAGTGTGTGCTGAGCAGCGTGACCATGTCCAATCATCACCTCCTCCTGTGTCGCTATAAAACTCTCACACTGACATTTATGGCACAATCCTCTCTGTCTCTCACACATCCAATACCTTCGACTCTCCCAAACACCAGCCGGCCAGGAACAAGCCTCCACCACTGTGTGTTTGCAGGTTTTGGTAAAAGTATTTCTGTAAAGGTGTACTTTCACTCACTCATTATATTTCATGTTACTTTGCATGTGTTTTTCAGTTTTCGGGAAGCTATTTTGAAACATACAAGCAGCTCATTTCAAGAAGTAGCAGCTACGCTACAATGCTACTCAAACATTGACTGTTAAGTAATAAAGAAATTGCCTCTCATTTTAAAGGGTAATCCAATGTTTTATTTTATTTTTTTACATATTTTGGGGTGTAAATGACTAATAATAATGGTCCAGTAGATCTCCTCAGCTGGGTAACTATGAAGCAAAATCCTGACCTCTGAAAGTGTTTGTTTCTGCCACCGACAGGCTCAGACTGTTATTCTGAGTGTCAGACATCCCAGATCTATCTTCCTGCAACAACTCAACCCTCTTGTGAGATGTCAGTGTGAGGCTTTCTGTTTCTGGTTCTCATTGTACATATTAAATAAAACCAACTGCGTCTCTAAATCAGAATCGGCAGATCCTGGTTCAAAAACCTCACAGAGCAACACAAGCTCAGTGCAAGTAGGAAGCCAGAGGAAGATTATTATCTTCTACTGACAAACTACTGAACTCTGTACCAAGGAAGGACTAAATACAGTGTGTGTGTGCAGACATAACAGGAAGAACACATGGTAAAGACATCAGCAGTCCATAAATCTAAGAGGTGGGCATCTGCATGAAACACAAGTCGAATCTCAGAACAGTCAAAACATCCTCACCGATCATCTCAACCCTGCTGCTCTCAACACATTCACGCTGCAGTGAAACCAACACCAACTGCAATTTTATTTTTATCAAAATACGCTTTAGTTACGTCAGCGGGGATTTTCTGTAGCCAGGGTTTAACCTACAGGAAGCCACTGTACGATAAGTGTCCTCTGCTAGCGTAACCATGACAGATTGTATGTAAAGCAGGAAGAACACAGAAGGGAGAAATGACACCGGTTGAAAAGGAACAAAAGGCATCCGACCATCTAATTGCATTTATTCTCCTTCTTCCTCCAAAGTAACAAAGTGCTTCACGGCAAAAAAACAACAATAAAGAATCAAAGTACATGGATTCCAAAACATCTATTTAAAACGCCATGAGAAAAGGGAGTTTTAAGAATAGATGAGGGGCCTCGTCACCCTCAATGATAAGTCCAGACTCAGGAACCATCAGGGCTCAGCCAGAGGATCTCACAGTTTAACATCCGCTGCTGATTTCAGAATAAAGTGCGTCGTGATAGTCGAGTCTGGGTGACCCGACTCAGAGTGAAAACGTCCACCTAGGTTACTGTTTAAACATTATTAGATAAAAGCACCCAGGAAGGGGGTCATTATAATTATTTCTGATTGCAATTATTCAACTGGTTTTACACAAAGTTGAATAAATCGGCTCACTGGAGAAAGATGACTGACACCTGCTCTACTTGTGCACGTAGAGCTATAGAAGGAAGAAGTCAATTAACTTCTTTTTTCTTCCTGCATTCCTGGTACTGTCAACCTGACTTTGTCCCGGAAATCTTTTCTCAGGCTGGTGAAGTGGATGGCGGTCAGAATAAATGGGAATAAGTCCATGACCTTGTTGTAATCAAAGGAATCTGATTGGAACATGTTGGTCCCATATGTCTAAATTAAGGACTTTCATCAGAGGTTTGATCTGGATATTTCAAAAGATATCCTCTTTTAAATCCCTCACTACACTAATGAGCTTACTTTGCTGCCTACACAATCAGAAAGATAATCTTGTCCCTCTGCCAGACTTCTCTCCCTGATAGATGTTTAAAGGAGTTCCACAAAATGTCCACCGCCGACAAAACTAGTTTTATCGCAGCAATCTGTTTGCTCAGTTATTCACTCCCACACAGCAGCATTTTGACCATGTGTCTGTTACAGTCTTGCAAAACAGAGTTGGGAAACAGATGTGGAGGAGACTTTTTTTGTGTATTACAGTTAGAACAAGACGGAGACGTGATTCAAAACAGCCTGTGTTTTGGGTTCAAAAGTAAAAAAGGTCGAGCCATTTGTAAAGTGATGCCATCACGCTCCTAATCACTCAGTCGTGTTGTTCCCTAATAATCCAGCACACAAACAGGATGTAAAGGTCAGAGGTCACTGATATGGAGGGAGGAAGAAATTAAACAATCCTTCTCAATAGGAGAGAAAGTTAAAAAAAATTGAGGACTCATTGTGAAACAAAGAGAAGTCAAGAGGAATGGAGAGATGAAGATGGAGAGCTACAGCGTCTAAACATCCAGGAATCGTCAGCTTGTTTGCCTTCATATCCTGTCACAACATGTAAGAAAGCTTCAACTGCTGCCGCGTTAGCATCTACTGCTCCCGCGTTAGCTTCTACTGCTCCCGCGTTAGCTTCTACTGCTGCCGCGTTAGCTTCTACTGCTGCCGCGTTAGCATCTACTGCTGCTACCAAAATCTAGTGGTCCACTTAAATGTGATTAAAAAAAGTATTACGGTTCAAACTGAATCATAATAAACACATACTGTACATAAACATTAAGATATTATATTTTTTCTACTTTATTCAAGCAGTGCAAGCGTTTGTGTTAACAGATGATGAAGATTATTAAACATTCTTTACCAAAAACAGGAAAAACGTAATCTTCTATTTCATAGAGTAAAAAACCAAAGACAATATTTTCATAAATCTGTCCTTTAATTAATAAATTAAAAAAATGTTCTCCTGTTTTGCATTTCTAAAGATACGTTCCACTTATCAACATAAAGTCTGACTTAATTTCTGCATTTAGGAAAAGAAATGCGGAAGAAGACAGGAAGTTTTCGCACAGAACGAAGACGGTGTTTCCGCTACAGGTCGGCCGTGACTCCATCTAACCATGAGGAACATGCAGAGACGTCTCTTGTTCTTTCATGTCAGCTGGTGTCGGCCAGACGAAGTCAAATTCACGTAGAACGCTTTAGCAGAAAGTCGTGCGAGTTAAATGTTCGGTACGTCAGAACTTATTCGGTAAAAAGGCATTTTCCATATCTTACACATTTTCTTTTCCACAAAAAAACCACCTCATGCGAGCGTGAAAACGTGGAAGTCTCATCGACGTTTGCCGTTTCCACGCAGCTTCTCTAGTGTTTATGGAGACACTGTGACATATTTAGCTTTTAAAGCTTCCTGCTGTTTCATGCAGCAGTTACAGAGCAACATTATCCTTCATGTGGGAGCAGAGTTCCCTCTCTGTCAGCGCTGTGTTTGGAGGGAACATCTGGCTGTTTAGCTGCCTCGGATTAACTGTCGTAGCTGCTTTCAGGTCAGAACAGGTTCAGACAGAGCTGCAAGTGTTTTTAAGAAGAACTCTGCATCTTTGTCTTCCTGCCGTGCGTCACTTTACGTACATTTTCCTAACCTGCCTCCAGATGCTGAGCTTTTGGATTCTTCAGTATTGGCTCAGTCCGCCCTCCTCTTCCTCTGAAATCCCTTCATTCACCCTCCCTCCTTCCTGCCGTCCTTACATCCTTCACTGGGAACAGGTTTGTGCCTCCAGACTTCACATCTGGACCCTTCTTGTGTTCACTAATCTTTAAAAAAGGTACTTTGAATTACTGGATGTCTTTCAGGGATAGACAGGTGATATTTGTGAGAGGCTGCTGCGCCTGTTGCATTATGATCCTTATGCAGCAGGTTTATTTTCTAGTGTTATGGGATTTTCTTGCCAAACCAGTTCATGCATGCAGCGTATTTAAAAAAATAAGTTTTAACGTAGCCAATAAAACCAGCAGCGTCACAGTAAATCGCATCCTGACAGCAGCAGATGATGTTCTGTCAGGGAAACAACGTGAGGATGTATTTTAGCTCATGAGTTAATTACACCGGCAGCACAGACTCATCACTCTTTTGTTGAACGCTGCATCTGAAATGTATTTCGTTGCTGCGATGAAGACAGATGGATGGGCCTGCTGACAAATTACACTGCACAGAATATTAGGAGTGTCTGGAAAGCTTCTGCTGCACGCAATATTTAATGCAAAAAATAAAAGTATACTTCTGGTTACTTATGAATTTCAGCCGTATGAGGGCCCAGAGCGATACTGTTACCTCAAAAAGGAAGGATTGGTGCGACGTGAAGAAGTTAGAAGCCAAAAGAGAAAGTTCTACTGAAGCAAAGCAACGAGTCCAACAAGGATCCAGACAGGATGCAGTCGGAGGAGCTTCCTGTCAGGTGGGTTGTGGGTGTATTTACACACAAAGTGTTTACAGTAAAATGAATCAGCGAGCCTTCGGTGTTTCAGTTTGACTTCCTGGATATAAATATTTAACACACACACGTATGATTAATGACAGCCCCCCCGAAACTCACATTTCTGTGATTCCTCCAACTGAAGTGGCTCCTCACATATGACTCATTTTGGATTCAGAGAGCTAGAAGGCCATTTATCAAGATAAAAATAAGTTTAAGCTGTTTTTCTGCTTTGGTTTCACTTCCTTAACATCAAGGAGCCTTGTTGTTGCGTCGGTCCGCTAGCAAACAGCAGAAACGTGGCCAGCAGCTGCTTTGTGGCGGGATGCGCCGCCAAGCCAAAAACTGCACCTTTAATGAGACAAAGTGGATCCAGATGTGAGGCATCAGCAGGTCGAAGGGGAGCACCGTGAGGTCCGGACTCTCATCGTGTGCCTTCATTATTATTAAATACGTCGCGGTTGTTAATTCGGCCGGACAAACTGTAAAGGGTGAAGCTAAACAAGCTATGAAGTGATGACCGTAGTATTTCACTTCACTCAGAGGAACATTCCTCCAAGAAAAGCAAAGGGAGGAGACGGGACCCCGAGACAGAGCGACACTACCGAGTTTGTCCTCTCTGGTGGACAGATTGCGCTAAAATAATCCTCTGGCATGCTGGAAGCTAATGTTTTTAAAGCATATTTTTAGCGTTTTGTGTTGGTGACACCTGCAGTAGAAATGCAGACCGTACGAGGACACGTTCAAAGCAACGCAAAGAGGTGGGAGGCGTCCGCATGCAGACACACGGCCTTTACCTGGACTCCTTCCCATCAGACTCACTTCACCAGCAGCCGAGTCACTGGTTTCTCTGGAAGGGCTGGTGCTGATAGTGCGCTCATTCTGAAGAAACGACAAGGGGACAAAACCGATGCCCAGATTCAAACAAAGACATTATTCACAGAAAAGCGTTTATGTGATTTTGCAATTTCTTCTTTCAGCCAGGAGTCTGGGGTTTCGAGCAGCCGCACTTCCTGTTTTCATGTTTTCCTGATGTGGTTTACCACATGTGGTTCTGTGTGTAACCTCTATTTACGATCCGTGGAAAGCGTTTCGTACATGGGAGGAGTTCACCTTCTGCACCTTCTGGAAGCCAGGTGACCAAGTCCACGGGGCGAGGAAGTTGGGATGGATGGTTGAAACGCCGGGCAGGAGGCCGCTGTTCATGTCAAAGCTGTGCAGTGGAGTGACTCTGCACACACTGGTTTCAGAACTGCCACCTGCAATGCTGCGCAGGGGGGGACAAATGTCCACATTTCATCTGTTAGAGGGGACAAGACGCCCAGTTACCCTCAGTGACTGGGCGTCTGCACAGTAAGCAAAGTCAGCACTGCAGGTTCATCAGCGTCATTTACTTCCACTCAACACCTGCAACCGACACCTGAAACTCACCTAAAACTAGAAATAGCATTCCAGTCAGAAGGTCCGATCCAGTATGCTGAAATGCTCGAGCTTCCTGGAACTAAATTACACACTTAAACACGCCGTGATGACAGTTACAAGTCTGAACCTGCAAAGTGTCTGTTTCTGAGACGTTTGCCAGCCTGACGGTGGCTGATATGTGTTTGAATGTGAAGCAGGATGTTGGCAAAGAGAAAATTATTATTAGAAACACATGACAATTAAAGATTCTAAGATCACTGCAGAGGGGAAATACTGCAAACAACCAGCTTTTTCCTGGTTCAGATTCAGGGAAGTTATTGAGCCCCATAAAACCTCTAATCTACTTGAAGACAAGCAAACACCAACATCTGCCAAATAACAGGAACATTTAAACCTGATTTCTTATTCACAATCAAACCAGTCTAACAAACCACTGTGAACGAGACGCTTCTCGTATCCCATCAGTTCATAAAAATGATCTTGTCCCCTCGCGATGCGACCGGGCAAAAGAGTTTAAAAAAAAGGAAATTTACATAACCGCAATGGTAATTATACCTGCAGCCTCACACGCCTACATTTTTACATTTGTATCTCCGTCGGCCGCAGAGAGGAAATGATGAACGTGCAAAGTAGAAATGACACGAGAGCTAAACATCTCGTCAGTCTTTGCTCGTTCAGCGTCGCACATTAAAGAACGTTGATTCTGTTAGTTTCAGACGGCTGGTTGGGCGGTTGTTCGGTTTGGTATCGCCAACAATACAGTGTATAAGTCTGTGACGTCAGACAGTCAGAAACATCACCGGCTGAGGGCTTCTGCCTGCAAGCTGCCAGGACGCAGAGCTGATGTTAAATGTCTCGAACAGCATCAGACGTCGTGGTCAGATCAACAGTCAAACAATCCGCCGTTCACACCCGCTGTGAAGGATCCGAGGTTTGAACTTCTCTCCGCGACGAGCTCCTCACTCTGCCTCCGAGCGTTTCGGGTACAACGATCAAACGCTTTTGGTTTCCCACGTGGTCGTACGAAGCCCACACACTCACAGGTGCTGCTCCCTCCGTTAATATCCTCAGCTGCAGTAAACCTCCATGACGTCGCCGCTCAGCCAAACCTGATTAACACACAGGCTGTTAAAGCTGCTGCAGCACTCTGACGGAAACCTCACACTTAATAAGCCCCGATTATTATATTAACACAGAGTAACACAAACTCAGAGCCCGAATCTGGAGCTGGAACATCCAAGGTCCTTATTTCTGGACCAAATGTGTCACAGCAGGTCGAAAGAATAAAACGCTATTCGCGGCGTGATTTGCTGATTCAAATAGTTCCGTTTGTTCTTCAGGCTGGTCACTTATTGTTTTGACTAATGCTTTCGTTTAGTCTGTAAAATGCCCTCCACAGGCTCCACAAGCTGGAGGTGAAACTTTCTTTTTGCTTCCTGACAAACCGTCTAAAACCCAAAGACATTTCATTTACAACAATGTGTGAGGCAGGAATCAGCAAATGTTTGACATCGTTCGCTTGATAAATGATTCATTTCCTGTCACTCCTCCAGTTAACCGGCTAATTATTTAGTTAGTAGATTTAGTTAAGTTACGTCACCCGATGTTACGATGTGACGCAAGTTAAAATGTCTCAACACAAACTGCGGCCTCCTGGGTAAAAGTTCCGTGTCCTCGCTCTTTATACTGCCTCACCCAACTTCCTCCTTTGCTCCCATCATAATAGCTACGGCCACTAGGGTTCGCCGCCTAACAATAAATGTAAGTATGGGTCATCTTGCACAGGTGACATATACAGCCATATTTTTCGGGTAGGCAGACAAGGTAAAAAGTATCATAGACACCCAAATAAATGTTGCATTAATTCTTCAAAGAGTTGAAATGTTGAAACGGCGCGTTCACGCAACGCAACTTTGGTTTCGACAACAATAACAGCAGCAATGTAATCGAAGATGCAAAATGTTTGAGGGCCACGAGAGCTGCTGTCTGACAGGAAACAACACAGAGCAGATACAGTACGCAGAGGGGTCAGCCGAGACCCGACGCACCCCAACAAACTCAGGCTCCGTTAGTGTGCTTCCTGTCACATGTGGAGTCTTCGAACAGAAATTAAGAATCAGGAAACACTTGAAGGAGAAGCCTGTAATTCTGACGACTTCATGTTTGCTGAACGTGAACTTCACGTTTCATCGGAAGTCAAACAGCAAAAGTTTGGAGAATTAATAAATCACAGACGTTATTTATGAAGCAAACACTCGTATATCGTATATATTGAAAGTCTTTGGCTTTGGACTGTTTGTTGGACAAAACATGTCTGATGCATATTTTTATATTTTCTGACATTTTAAGGGCTTAACAATTTATCAGAAAGATAATCAACGCATTCAGTGATACTCTATATTCTTCTTACAGCCACAAAATACCCAACAACGTGTTAGTTCATCTCTCAGGATGTCTGACTTCCTGCCTGACTTCCTGCCTGACTTCCTGTCTGACTTCCTGCCTGACTTCCTGTCTGTGGTCCCTACTGAATATGTACATCTTTAAAAAAAAACACCTCAAAAATATATAGCTTCATGTTTAAATCAGCTGCTCGCTGCAGTTTATAAATCAAGAAAACAGGAGGAAGTAGTTCATTTATTGGGGACTATTTTCAGCAGCGGATGAATCCACATTTGTGTAACACTCTATATATATATCACAGAAAGAGACAGATTTTGTTGGAAATACAGACTCACCGGATGTTAGGAAATCTTCTTAGCGACTGTAAGAACACCAGGTCAAATCAAAGGTGGTGCAGGACTCCGTCAGAGCAGCTGCTGGTGGAGAGAAGACATTTAAATTAGATCGTTATATTTATATTACAGTATTTCGCCGTGTGCTTTGGCTCCATTTTCACGTTCCAATGTGCAAAACTCTAAAGGCAAAGAGCTGAAGTAACTTACCTAAACTTTAAACCCAAAGTGCTCAAATTAAAGAGTAAAACATTACAGACAAGTTCAGTTTCTACTAAATATACAGACGACTGAACATTTCAACATTACTAAAATCATTGTTATTAAAATGATGCAAAGTGTCTCTTGGTGTAAACTGGTGTCACGTCAGCGTATTTTCGTGTATTTACTATTACTTTGTTTTATTTTAAATTGTAGCAATAATTAAATTAATATGTATATATTGTGATGCTCTGAGAAACTTGCATCGTTGTGGTTACACATCGTATTTGTTATGGAGGAAACCCCTAGTGAGCATGGGGAGAACACAGAGACTGGGACATCCCTGCTCCCTGCTGGGGGGAAGCAAAGACATGTTTGTGGTTTGGACTTTTTCCTGAAGTTGAAACAAACAAACAAACAAACAAACAAAGGCGGACAGGGTTGGCTGGGAAACCTGACCGTACATTACCTGCGAAGTTTAAAGTGTGCAGTTTTTTTGTTTTTCTGTTTAAAACATCAAGCCTTAGTGTGAGAAATAATAAATGGTGGGTCCCCTGCAAATGTTCCTTATCTTTGCTGTTTTTGCCAAAAGGTCCCTGCGCCTTTAAAACACGTAGCCATCAATGTCATTTTGTGTTTTTCTGTTACGAGGAGAAAGACGGACGACTTCTTGTTTGGTTTTTATTAGAAACGTCAAATGTGAAGTACGCACACACATAAACACACATAAACACCAGCTAGACACAGAAAGAGAGACTAAAGGGGGAAATCCAGCAGAAGAGGAATTTGCTGTTTGTACTTGCATCACACACTTTACACACCAACAAGAGGAACTCGCCTCCTGGGAAAAGCCCCTGATTGGTGGCAGCAGATCGTTATCGGCCCTCGACACCACAACACTCCTCTTCCTCTTCCTCTTCCTCTTTTCTCACAGAGCCTCGGCCATTGTGTCTGCAGCAGCTCGCCCATCAGCCAGGGAAAGTGACACATCTGTGATTAATCAAAGATCGCTGATTGATTAACGATCCTGGGCTGTACGTTCACAAAGTGTCCGGCTGCAGCACAAGTCCTCGTCAACAGAGCTGAAAGCAGGTTGTTCCCTTCTTTCTACCTTTATAAAGCTGCTGACGGCGACTTTTACTGATGAACCCGAGAAGAGATGGCGTCGTGTTTCACGAATGAGCTCAGTCACTGTGTCTACAGTGATTGGTTGACATGGAAGACTAAGAAAACCAGTAAAGCCAGTCAAAGTGTTGGTGCTGTGTTGAAAGAGGGACTTGGATTAATGGGTTTCCAAAAGTGTTGATTCATCTCGTGGACGGATAACGAGACCGTGGACACGGACGCGTTCGTTTTGCTTTTGCACAAGACAACTCTTTAAGTTGCACAATTCTACACAACATGCAATACGATGCCACGTTACACAACGTTATTTTGATTATTATCTGTAATATAATCTGTGTGAGTCAGTTCGTATGTGGCTCCCTCAGTCACCGCTCTCCTGATCGCTGTGCACTCTGTCACCGTCTTATCTAATATCCATCCACACAAACTTCCTCTGGATTCCCTCCCAGGCACCTTTGCCATCCTTCACAATTCGTCTCGCTCTGAGTGCGACGGCTGGGGGTTTGTTTGGATGCGATGGCGAGGGGTTATCTGTGGAGGCAGGAGCGGCTTCCTCTGGCAGCCGATCTGCTGAGCTCACATTCCTGGAAATGTACAATTCATGGCAAAGTTTTACATATTAAAAGAAAACAACGCTGACACAGAGTCTTAGTAGATCCAAGCAGATGCTCCCTCAGGCGTCCAGCGTTGTGCCACTAACACGTGACTATACAGCAACGCCAGGCAGCACAGTTTGCATCGACAGACGCCCGGTTGTGTCCCGTGCGCCCTGGAAGACAGAGACAGAGACGGAGAGAGTGAGACAGCGTGTGAACGGATGACAGACAGAGAGTGAAACAGCTGTTTCCTGCTGTGTTCCCACGGCATTCCTCACCAAACCATAAACAAACAAGCAGCGTCTATAAATCAGATTCTCACCTCACAGCCGATTGATTGATGCGTCTGATCGGCGAGGGATCAGCTGTGCTTCAGTCTGTGGTTTGAAAACCTGACTGTAGTTTCACGGACGGCAGCGATCGCACCGAGTCTGACCTCGTAACATCAACGTTTAGATCCCTCTGATAGATTTGTAGCTTCACTATGAGTCCTGAAGCCTGGAAATTAGTTAGCATGTTAGCATGCTAGCTCGTCCTGTTCCCTCGGCTGGAAGTCGGCGGGTTCTTGAACAGGTTTTTGGTCATAAAAGTGGAGTTCACTTGTGAAGATTATCCTGCTGAACGAAACATGTCATAAACTTTAGTTTGAGTTTATTTTCTGCAATAATCCAAAATCAAAGGACAAATCCCATTGGCTGTTTGTGGAGGGAACCAGGGCGACGCTAACTTCCTGTTTGGACTACAAAAACACGTCAGCATCTTTAAATGCCAATTTTAAGAGATTCGCGTGTTAATGTTTTCATTGTCTTTCAGGCCCGTAGAGAAAAATCTGTGTTTTCATTTCATGCAAGAAAATAAATGAGAGATTTTTGCCTTAAAAAAAAACAAAAGTGTATTTTGTAGGTTAGAACAAAACATACTTTTAGACCATGTTAACTATAAAAGTAACCAATTTCCTTTAACTAAAATAAGTAAGTTGAAACCACTAATTGGAACAAGTGAATGTTAATAAATAAATTAAAGACCTAACTTTTTAATCTGGCTTTTTATAACTAATGTAACAGCCTCAGTTTTTAAGTTTTAATCACTGGTTTATTTTATTTATTTTCAGCATTTTATTGTTGTAATTTTCAGTCTTGCAAAAACTGCATCTGTGTTTTTGTTTTAATCTTTCTTGCTCTGTGAAGCACTTTGGGCTGCATGTGTTGCCTGCAAGGGGAGAAATGTGCAGAAATGAAGTGGACACGTGTTGTGGCTTCAAGTCCAAAGTATAATGTATAATCAAATATGTACACAGTTACATTTACACACCCATTACACATGTTTGTATGAAAGGTGCTATATCGATAAAGTTGAGTTGAATTAAGGCAGAAATCGAACTTTGAGCTTTGCACTGCTCCCTCACAGCAAGAAGGTCTGTCCGTCCGTCCGTCTCTCTGTCTCTCTCTCTGTCTGTCTCTCTCTCTCTCTGTGTCTCTCTCTCTCTGTCTGTCTCTCTCTCTCTGTCTGTCTGTCTCTCTCTGTCTGTCTGTCTCTCTCTCTCTGTCTGTCTCTGTCTGTCTGCCTGTCTCTCTCCCCACAGTTCCCACAGTTTGGTTGATTGCAGGTTGTAAATTCTTCTCGTCATCTCCTGCCTGAGTCACGGAGTCCAGTTACAGTCTCAGAGAGAGATTCTCCCCTTTTTTTCAGTAATTTCCCCCCAAAATGAAAACAAAAACTCAACTTCCTGTCCAAGAGTGAGAGGAACTCCTCGGTGCACCATGTCTACGTGAGATTCATTGTGCTTTCATGTAATGGGCTAAAGTAAAAGTCTAAATGTCAGACAGGTGTTGGGGTTCTGCTAGACTCATCATCGCCGTGGTAATGTCCTCCAGGTCGTCACGCCAACTCATCCTCCTGGAGAAGTTCCCACGATGGGCGGGGTCAAAGGTCGGCTCCTAGACGGATGTAAGAGAGGGAGGAGGAGGAGGAGGAGGGTGTGAAACACAGCAAGGAGAGAGATGGATGAACAACATGTCAGTGATGTTCCTGTAGGTTGTTTTTCGATTTCTTTGGTGCGTTTTTGTTCTCATGTGGCGTCTCGTCAGCCAACATGTCTGTAAAATGACTAAGGCTAAGGCAGCACTACAAACTAGCTATTTAACTAGAAGAAAGGCAATTTAAAGAAAAGTTGTACCTGCATCAGAACACACACACATTCATTCAGTACGTTCGTGTCTCTGTTTGTGGTCAACCTCTTCTTCACCAGGAGATCACGAATCATCACGTCAATCATCAGCTCACGCATACACGCTGAACATAAAGTATCTTATAGAGTGTATTATTATTATTATTATTATCTCTTCATGTAGACAAACACAAGCCGGAGCGACACAGTTCATGTTTGTTCTGTAGGTTCAGCAGAAATACCACACACACTCTGCTGCGGTCGCTGCTTCCTGAGCAGTGACCTGCAGGGGGCCGCGTGGCCTCACTGGGTGTGACAGAGGAAGATTTATGCAACTTAAAAGACAAAACCAGGGTCATGTGGGAAGGAAGTGTGTGTGTGTGTGTGACCACTGTTCCTCCCTCAGCAGCACTTCCTGTCCTGTAGAGGAGCTGGAAGGTTTATCAGAGCTGCAGGTAGACGGCGGTCTGATAACTCCGACCTGAAAACCGTCCACGCTGCAGGAAGTGAGGAGGAGGAGCATAGAGCCCACACAGCTTCATGAATCCTAATGATTCACTATGTCTGAGCAGTTTTGTGCAGAAGTCTGAGTCTGATCATCGTTGTACGGCGGCCATCTTGGCGTGTTCCTTCTTGGCGCTGTTGACTTGTCCATCTTCTGCTCCACCTGTTGGAGGCTGCTGTGTTCTCTGATGTGGGGGTGGAGGTGTGATCAGGTCTGCAGGTCTGATCAGGTCTGCGCATTGTTTACAGTGTCTGAGGGCAAAATACGACAAAGTACATTTACTCCAGTACTGTACTTGTAACTTTAGTTTTTTTAGTTGTACTATAATAAAAGATGTACTTTTTATTTGACATTTATATTTATTAGTTCCTTTTCAGATAAAGATTTTACATTTAAAAGACAAACATATGACACACTTTCTGTAATATGATGTAATATGACTTTAGTATCTACAAGCGGCTCCACAAACACAATAAAATATCTCTGAAAGGAGCCGTTCTGCATAATGAGTACTTTTACTTTTTGTACTTTAAGGTCATTTTGATGAAGTTGTGTTTTGAATTCACTTGTAATGGGATACTTTTGGACTGTAATTTCTACTTTTACTTAAGTGAAGGATCTGAATTCTTCTTCCACCACTGATCCAGATAAATAAATCACACTGAAAGCGAACGCAGCTGAAGTGTCGGCTGTCATCCCTGCTGTAGCGTGCACAACTACGGTGAGCACAGGGGGTCAAAGTTCAGGTGGAGAGTGGAACTAAACTGTGATGGAAGATGAAAACAGTTTGTCTTCTTGTCTCCAACGTTAGAGTAAAAGTTGGAGACACAGAAAACACCGAGAGGAGACTGAGTCAGATCACAGCGCAGCAGGAGAGCTGCCGTGACCCTGCAAGGTCAGAGGTCGTCCCGGGAGGAAGTGACAGAGCAACAGAAATAGAGCCGACAGACAGGCAGACAGACAGGGTGCTGTGTGTGTGTTAGAGGTGAGAGGGTTAGAGAGAGAGACCGTCTGTCTGTCTGACCGTCTGTCTGACTGAGTTTCTCCTTCTTAGTGATGAACTTGACAGAAATAACAACCCAAATCAGACGTCAGAGGTTGTAATTATCAAGAACGATCCTTTAAATCAGGACGTGTTCGTGTCCTGACCGTCCCCGACCACAGGAAACACATCTCAGCTGGCTGAGCGTCGCACTTCAGCAGCTGCACGGAGGTTAACCACAGAAGAAGGTCTGTGGTCAGATAAGATGCAGGTGGTTCTTGGTGAATATTGGAAGATGCCTCCAACGAAAGAAAGACCACAAGTGAACGTCACGCCTCAGACACCTGAGCTGCAGAACCTCGTCGTAAAGATGAAAAGCACAGTCAGCTGCTTCTCTCTCGCGCTCGGCGGACGTCGGGCAGCCGGCTGGTGAGATCACGTTAAACGCAAAGCTAAAGCCTGATGGAGACGTCACACTGCAGCAGGAAGAACGAGCAGCTTCTCCTGAATCAAACGATGTGGAAAACCTGATGCTGACTGAAAGAATGAGCTCAGAACTCGCAGCGACATAAACCTGTGTTGTTTAATTGTCCCCAAACATCCTCTTGCTGAAACAATATGTTTTATAGTTATATTGTATTTTTTACATAAAGCTTTATATTGTCCAGCTAAACAGGATCATAGTTTAAACCTACAGAATCAGAATCGGGCTTATTGCCACACAGGTTGGTATTTACGATCACAAAAAGAATCAGGAATCATGAATATGAAATAGAAATTTACAATTAACAAATATGTGAAATATACTGTTTTAAAGTTAAAAGAGTGGTGAGTTGGGTCAGAGGTCAGAGGTCAGAGGTTCGGTCCGACACAAACACACCAGATTTAATCTGATTCATTTCACAGTTTTATCTTTTTAACTGTGATATTCAGGAAACATGTCGGGTTCAAACAGCGAGGAACCTGTTTCCATTATTCTGTCCACCATGGAAGAACATGCCACGGTTCCCATGGAGAGAGAGTGTGTGTGAGTGAGAGAGAGAGAGAGAGAGAGAGGTGGAGCAGGAAGGCAACAGAAAAAGACTTTTTTTTTGTCGTCGTCTTTATCCTTACTGTTTCTTCCTCACACACACACACACACACACACACACACACACACACACACACACACACACACACACACACACA
>JAVQJF010028997.1:0-23011 GCA_036023855.1 Gadopsis marmoratus | reverse complement strand
TTTTTCTGAGTTTTACTCCTGCAGGAGGGACAGTCAGTCATACACCACGTAGTCTGCAGTGTGAAAGACAAACAGCAATGCTCACACTGATAATTTATAAAAGGAAAAGAACAGGGAGGGTTGCATGCATCTGCGCAAGCAGCTTCTTTTACGTTACGGTTAGGTCGTTCTGACATTGATCTCCAGAACTAAGCAAAACAGATACTGTGAGTTTATGAGTAACAAAACATTGTTCATCATGTAACGCAGACAGTCACTGTACTTGACATTTAGATATCACAAGGTTAACAAATCAAAAACACACTCCAACAAACACAATGCTTTAAGGGTCAAAGATAACATTTCCACCACACAATCTTATTTTTCTCTCTTGTACTGCCTCTATCTCCAAATCTCTCTAGTTATCAGCTTTCATGTAGTTTAGCAGTGTTGATGGGAGTACAACAAAGGCAATATCCTGTGTATTTATTTTTTTGGTTGTAAATGTAGGGATTGTAAGCTCATGGCACACACACACACCACACCCCACACACGAGTATTGCATGAATTCTTTGCATAATTTGAAATAATCCTGATAATCTCTGTGTGTGCTGGTGTCCCTCAGGCAGTACAGGGGATTGTCTGGAGGTGTGGAGGGAGCTGGATCTGGAGCGAGTAGAAAAAGACCTGAGAGGGGTTCTGTCTCGTGGGATCACCAGTCTGGCCGTCCTTCTGCTGCACTCGTACACGTCAGTAGTACCGCTTGTTTTCGAACTGTTAGGCATAGTGGCAACTTTACTTAGGATCCTAATCTGATCTTTTGTCACATGTATATTAAAGACTTTTATGTTTTTTACAATTTTGGCACTCCGTGTCTCTGTGGGAGTAGAAGTATGTACATGCCAGAGGTATCTGGTGTCCAATAATCTGTTTCTGTTTTATGTGTAAGCCATGTGGTTTACTGGGTGTTCATGTTTATCTTCCCACATTTTCTCTCTTTACTTCTGCTCTACTTCCATTTGTTCATTGAAATCCATTCACTCTTGTTACCTCTAGTTTCCAGTGATCAAAGCAGTTGAGTTGAAACGTCACTTTCAGGGAACCAGCAGTTAATCATTTTTTGCTTCCTGTGACATGTCACTGACAAAGCACATTCGTGCTTTCCTTGCCTTGTTTGGAGGCTTTTAAGTGATAAGACAGACACAATATACTGTAGAGCAGCGGTGAAATTGCATAAGAGCTCTCTCCTCCTCCTCCTCCTCCTCTCCCTCTGTGTGTCTCCCTTTCAGATGGTCCGATCACGAGAAGGCAGTGGGCGCACTGGCGCGTCGTCTGGGCTTCACCCAGGTGTCTCTGTCCAGCGAGGTCATGCCCATGGTGCGGGCAGTGCCTCGGGGCTACACCGTCTGCGCCGACGCCTACCTCACACCCAAAATTCATCAGTATTTAAAAGGCTTTGCCTCTGGGTTCAAGGGTGGCCTGAAGGTGTGTTTCTCACATCGACTTGTGTGTTTTTCTTAGTTTTTGTGTTGACACACAATTACACATTTTCTTTAGTCAAATGCTTCGTCTATAGAGGCATAAATTGGGTCACTTGTGGCCTCCACGCTACAGATCACAGACAGGATTACCCAGTTGTTCCTGTAGCTGAGAGCCTGTTTCAGCTTGAAATGATCTCTTCCATCCCTTATTTCCCTCTGTCCTCAGGATGTGGACGTCTTGTTCATGCAGTCAGATGGCGGGCTGACAACCATGGAGCAGTTCTGCGGTTCACGGGCCATTCTATCTGGCCCAGCGGGGGGTGTGGTGGGATACGCCATCAGTTCTTACAGCCAGATGGGGAAAAAACCCGTGATTGGCTTTGACATGGGCGGTGAGTACAGGGCATACTGAGGAATACTGTTAGTACCTTGAACGATTACGGAGTGCAGTAACGCGAGGACATTTCTACCATTGTTTTTGTCGTTCTTTGTTGCATAATTTATGGTGCATCTATTAATGCAGGAGAAATGCTCACTTTTACAGATGTAAGCTTTTTAAGTCTTCCTCGTTGCTTCTGTTTTTTGTCTTTCTCTCTAGGAACATCCACTGATGTAAGCCGGTACGCAGGCCAGTATGAACACGTGTTTGAGGCTACGACAGCCGGAGTCACCCTGCAAGCACCTCAGCTGGACATCAACACTGTGGCTGCAGGCGGAGGATCACGTCTCTTCTTCAGGTCAGTCTTTATTTTAATTATTTGATATACGTGTTTGTATAGGACTTTGACTGCCTTACCAGGGTACATTGAAGGGGGACTCTACCTATTTTACACCTCGAAGTCTATTTACTGGTCTTATGGAGTATTTCTGTATATGGGAAAAAAGTTGTATAGATCCTTTTGTGGCTTCAGAAGGAGCTGTGCAAAATTTGGAAATGTAAAAACAATCTGGGACTGGATTTAGACAGAAGTGAGCCTGCCAGGCTTTGTAGCCTGCTCCTCGTCTGCGCTGTAGGCTTGCAGCCCAAGGCTAGCCTAAAGCACAACACCCGAATCTCTGACCAAGCTCTGGGCACTTTAGTTGCATTGTGGGTAATGTAGGTGCCACATTTTGACAAGGAAGAATGTGTCGAATAAAACAGTACAATATTGCTTATTTTACTGTCCATCATGAGTCTGACAATGTTAGAGGAGCATGACGCTAAATCCGTGGAGTACCGTTTTGAGTAAGGCATCATGATGGGTCACAATCGGTTTGCCGTTACACTACTCTTGATTCTTCAGAACTAGCTGCGGAAACTGCTTGCGCACATTTGATCCTCCTATTTTCCCTGTTATGTGACTGTGACTTCTCTCTTTCCTTTACTGACCTCTCAGATCAGGGATGTTCGTGGTGGGACCGGAATCTGCAGGCGCACATCCAGGACCATCCTGTTACAGAAAAGGTAATGGACTGTTTGTGTCTTCTTCACCATTTAAAAAAACACAAAACACAAATGCAGACCCTTACACACAGCCATTCATGGTCACACACACACACACACACACAATTGGGTCCCACGGAAGAATTCCTCTTCTGCCGTTAACCCATCCCTGCTGACCTTCCTCCTGAGGAAGGCCTGGAGAAGTGCTCAGCCAACCAAGTCCAAGTGCTCATGCCTTGTCTTGCAACCAAGTCCAAGTGCTCATGCCTTGTCTTGGTCAGGGACAGGAAAGCAGTCTGTTCTTCTTGCATTTTCCTTAGGGTTATATATTTGTTATGGAGGAAATCCCAAGTGAGCATGGGGAGAGCATGCAAACTCCGCATTCCCGGGAACTTCTTGCTGTGAGGCAACAGCACAACCACTGAGCCACCATGCCACTCCCTTAGTTTCTGTTTTACTCTCAGTATATTATTGTGATTTTCTTTAGTCTACAGCCTTGGCTCTTTTTCATACAGCACGATTCCAGTGCTTTCACAGAATTATATGAAATATGTTAAAATACAAGACTGAAACACCTAGTGATGCATCTCACACTAAAGCAGCCTGTACTTGGAACAGCATGGGTATGGAAAGACATAATATTTATTCCCTGTGATATTTTCCTAGGTGGCCCACTGACCGTAACCGATGCTAACTTGGCTCTGGGTCGCCTCCTCCCCTCCTTCTTCCCAAAGATCTTTGGGCCCGGGGAGAATGAACCCCTGTCACTGGAAGAAACCATGAAACATTTCCATCATCTGACCCAGGAGATCAACCGCTACTTGTCTTCTAACCAAACACAGGCGCTAATATTTACTGAGATATTAAGCAGAGTTTCAGATGTTCAAATGGAGTATTAATGATCATGCTAAAATATTTGTTTTCATTCACAGGTTAGCACAAATGGGGCCAACCACTCACACAACAGCACGTCAGAGATGAGTGTGGAGGAGGTTGCTATGGGATTCATTCGTGTTGCAAATGAGGCCATGTGCCGGCCAATCAGAGCGCTGACACAGGTATTTTGGGTTTTGAAGTCTTGGCTGCAGCTTGGCGAAACAGTAACACTGAGTGTTGGTTTGTTCAATGTGTCAAACATTTAAAAAAACGAAAAAAACACCTCCCCATACCCTCATAGGCTAAGGGCCATGATACATCTCAACATGTGTTGGCTTGTTTCGGGGGTGCAGGTGGCCAACATGCCTGCGCTATTGCTCGAGCCCTGGGAATGAAGACTGTCTTCATACATAAGTAAGGGTGGTTCTGTTTCCATGTTGTGTGTGTGTAAGAGAGAGCTGCCTTCCTGTGCAGTGTGTTTGGCTGTGATATGTATTTGTGTGTGTTGCAGGTACAGCGGTGTGCTGTCAGCCTATGGTCTGGCTCTAGCAGACGTGGTGGAGGAGGTGCAGGAGCCGTGCTCGCTGCAGTACGAGCAGCACTCTTTCTGCGAGCTTGATCAGAGGCTGGAGCGGCTCTCAAAACGCTGCCGCGACACGCTCTGTGCTCGCGGATTCGCCAGGTCAGAAAACACTAACACTGCATGGTGTGTTAATCCTTTTCGCTGCTTCAAAGGACCACTGATAGTCACAGAATACATGCGTTTGTAACTATTTTTTTTCTTCTTTTCAGCGCTCAGATAACAACTGAGGTTTTCCTTCACCTGCGTTACGAGGGCACGGACTGTGCCCTCATGATCACCACTGCCGGTTACCCCAGCAACGCCCAGTCTTGTCTAGCTGGAGACTTCCGCAGCGCCTTCACCAAGCGGTCAGCTCTTTTTATTTAGTCGTTTGCTCAGTATTTGGTTAGTTTATTCAAGTACTGGGCTATTGGGTGCAACACATATTCACTCATGAGTGGATAAATCATTGCTACTCACACGTTTGCTCCTGTGTGCCATGTTGACATTGTATAAGCAAACACACGTTAATGTGTTATTTTTTCGTGTCAGATAAGCTTGGTACACTTTGGCACGGACATTTGTTTACACCACTCATGGTTTCTGATGTTCCTCTAACCTTAATGAATCTGCATTTCACCCTCTGTTGTTTTCCTTCTTTTAGCTATCTGAAGGAGTTTGGCTTCACTATCCCAGACAGACCCATCATGGTTGACGACATCAGAGTGAGGGGTCATGGGAAATCTGGTATCAAATCTGTGTGTAAAACAAAGATGGCACACGGACAGGCCAAAGAAGTCACGGTACAGGGACTCATGTATACATGCACACAGCTGAAAATATCACAATACATGTAAACACATGGACGCACCTTTTTAATTCACATTATACACATTATTATTTAATAAATATCAATGCAGACATTTATAAATTAATTTGTTTTCGAAGTAATGAAAAACGTCATACCAAAATACAACATTATGGTCTGGAATCTGTTAACGTGTGGCCATTTTATCTCTGTAGATGACCAAGTGTTACTTTGAGGACGGTTACCTGGACACCAGTGTGTATCTATGGGAGGAGCTGCCATGTGGTCACAGCATCAAGGGACCAGCCATCATCATTGACACAAACAGGCAGGCATTTTCCCCTTAAATTCTGCTATGACTAGCTTTCAAATAAACATCGACGAAGGCTTTTTGCTTTTAGAGATGTCCCGAGCCAATCTTGGGGACGGTATCAGCTAAAATAAAGCCAATCAACTTTTATAGTTTTGAATAGGGACCATCAGTATTTGAATCAAGTAGCTCATGAAACATAAGGTGTGCCAAGTTTAAAAGGCTACACTTTTTTTATTTCAATGTGTCGGGTGCATGTTTAATCAACAATTAGGTAAATAAAAGTATTCGATCAGACTCTGTATCGGCAATCCCCAATAACAAAGGACTCAAATCGTGATCAAAAGAACTTGATCGGGACATTCCGATTTTTTTTTAATGTCAGGACATCATTAACATATGTTAAATGAAAAAATTATTCTTTTTTGAATTTTAAGTGCAGATTCAAAGGTCTTATATTTTGTTTAGATGCTTCATTACTTTACTTTCACACATACTTCCACTGTCATTTCTGTTGTCTGGGTTGAGTGTGAAGTGAACTTGGTCTCGATTTGAGTCTTTAAAATGCTTCAAAATGCAGTAATGCCCATACTGACAAGTCTAAACATCTATGCTTGTATAGATGTATTCATTGTATGTGCTCCTCCTTCAGCACTATCCTGGTGGAGCCATGCTGTGAGGCCTGTCTGACAGAAGGGGGCGACGTTTGTGTGACTGTAGGCTCTGACCCTCACTGCGCCCTTGGCTGTGAGCTTAACACCGTGCAGCTCTCGATCTTCTCCCACCGCTTCATGAGCATAGCAGGTACACCAACACGGGGGGGAGGGAGAGGAAGGTGCGAGAGGTTGTTTGGGAGAAGGAAGGCAGAAAAATGAGGGCTCATAAGTTCAGTATTAATTTCCTGCCAGCCTGCTCAGTCGTGTTCCACCTCTCTTCCTCTACAGAGCAGATGGGTAGAGTTCTCCAAAGAACCTCCATCTCCACCAACATCAAGGAACGTCTCGACTTCTCCTGTGCTGTGTTTGGACCAGACGGTGGTTTAGTGTCCAATGCCCCACACATCCCTGTCCACCTGGGGGCCATGCAAGAGACGGTCCAGTACCAGGTGAGGGATGTGTACCTCTGAGTTCAACCATGCTGAAACACTAAAGATCCAACACCCCCATTCTGACAGAAAGGATGTTCTGTTTCTTCTTCTGTGCAGATCAGATCACTGGGGGACAACCTGAAAGAAGGCGACGTGATTCTGAGTAACCACCCGTGTGCCGGGGGCAGCCACCTCCCAGACCTCACAGTCATCACACCGGTCAGTCCGTCCAGCTTTCTGTCTGCGTCCAATCTTTTCTTTTTACTACATACCGCCCCTCTCCTCCTTCAGCTCTACCTCACTTGCCTTGTTTCTCCACCCTGCTCACCGCAGGTGTTTAGTAAAGGTGTGAGCGGCCCAGTGTTCTTTGTAGCCAGCAGGGGGCACCATGCTGACATCGGAGGCATCACTCCTGGCTCCATGCCCCCCCACTCCACCTCCCTTCAGCAGGAGGGGGCCGTCTTCACTTCCTTTAAACTCGTCACTGATGGTGTCTTCCAGGAAGAGGGTAAGAGAGGAAGATGAGATAATACAGCTTGTCGAGATCAAGAGTCCTTTCGTTGTATTTTTCAAATCATACTGCTGAGTGCTTACTATACCAGTGACTTTGCCATATTGTAACCAAATATTCACAAATAGCTGATACTTAACAGTACCTACTACCAACTTACCAAAACAAACAAAAAGCAAGTGTGAATGCTGTGAAATGGATGATGTGAATCTGTTTCTCGCACTAAAGCTGTTGACATGACATCTCATATATTAGAATGTCTTTGAACACACAATCAAGGTCAGATTTACAAATAGCCCTTACTTGCAACTGTGTTACAGAAAAATGAAGGCAATTGATACATTACCCCTATTTTGCAAGGTTTAATTCTCTGTAAGTTCACTTTTCTTTTTTTCTTTTTTTTTTTTAGCATATTGAAGTGAATGCCTGGAAGATCAGAAATCAATGTTAAAAACTTACTGTATGCTTTGGGGAAATGTTCAGCAGTAATCTTGACTATGTGTGCATTTGTAGTTAATGAGCTATGGCATGCAACACCAACAGTATGATATATATATATATATATATATTTTTTTTAAGGAGTGCTCATGAATCAACTTGCATCCTATTTAACATTCACATCCCTTTCTTCACTATAACTTCCCATAATGCTTTTCTGTTTATCTCTTTTCCCTGCTGGATTCCTCCCTTGTCTTTTCCCTCCGTCTCCATATCAGCTGTAACTGAAGCTCTGATGGCTCCGGCCCAGTACCCAGACTGCTCTGGGACTCGTAATCTCCATGACAACCTGTCAGATCTGCAAGCTCAGGTGGCAGCCAATCGGAGAGGCAGCCAGCTGGTGGAGGAGTTGATTGACAGCTACGGGTTAGCCGTGGTCCAGGCCTACATGGGATACATTCAGGTAAATGTGGCTACAGATGAAACGGTATAAAAGTTATATTGTTATTCTGAAAAGCAGTAGCAGTTAGGTACCACTGGTGTTGCACTACTACAGCCTTTGTTCGTGTGTTCGTGTTTCAGAGTAATGCAGAGCTGGCAGTGAGGGACATGCTGAGAGACTTTGCACGTCGTCGGCGGCAACAGACTGGCTCCTTGGAGGTGGAGTCGGAGGATTTCATGGATGATGGGACACCAATCAAGCTGCAGGTTCAGATTAATGAAGAGGAGGTGAGCAGGGAGACTCTACTGATCAATTTAAAAGTCACGAAATATAAACACGGCAAACTTTTTTTTTTTCTTTTTTTTTTTAACTGAGAAGAAGAAATCGGATAATTTCTTAGCGTGAATATGCAATAAAATATTAAAACCTCCATTACCACAGGGCAGTGCGGTGTTTGACTTCACAGGAACGGGAACAGAGGTTTGGGGGAACTGCAATGCTCCACGTGCCATCACCCTCTCCGCCCTCATCTACTGCCTACGCTGCATGGTCGGACAGGACATCCCCCTTAATCGGGTAAAGTGGTTTATTCCGAGACCCCAACCCCCTGTCATGAAACAGATTAAACTCATCATTTTAGTCACATATGTTTCTTTACGTTTTACATGAAGATTTGCTTCTGGCTGTTTTTTGTTTTTTTTAAGTAATTCTTCTGGCACTCGGACAAATCCACTCTATACGACACTTATTCAGGTGCTTCCTTTTTTTTTTTCACATCCAGGGCTGTCTTGCACCAATCAAAGTCATCGTACCCCCCGGCTCAATCCTTCAGCCTTCCCAGGATGCGGCTGTGGTTGGAGGAAATGTACTCACATCCCAGAGGGTGGTTGATGTCATTTTTAGGGCATTTGAGGTGTGCGCTGCTTCACAGGTGAGGGAAAAACATAATAAAAAATTAAGTTAACTTCTCAGGGAGTTCAACAACACATTGTTTTTGGGAGAGTTACCTGTTAGCCAGAGTAATTATGCTATATATAGTATGTGTTAAAGCATGAAGCAAAGCTCTGTGTGCATGTATGTGGTTGTCTTTGTGTTGTTGACTAATTTATTGCCGTTCCTCTTTCCAACAGGGCTGCATGAACAACATTTCATTTGGCAGTGAGCGCATCGGTTACTATGAGACAGTTGCCGGGGGAGCAGGGGCGGGGCCAAGCTGGAATGGGCGGAGTGGAGTTCACAGTCACATGACCAACACCCGCATCACCGACCCCGAGATTCTGGAAAAGAGGTCAGACAGGAGTTCAAGTTAAAGAAGCTTAAAGTCTCAAACTTTTGTGTCCAGTAATAATAACGTGTTTTTAATAATATTGGTCTGAATGTTGCTTCTGTCCATCTGGCGTTCAGATATCCGGTCGTTTTAGAGCAGTTCTCTCTGCGTCCCGGCTCAGGAGGTGCAGGAAAATACTGCGGTGGAGACGGTGTGATGCGGAAACTTCTGTTCAGGAGCATGGTGGTTCTGTCTGTACTGACGGAGAGGCGATCCACCCGCCCCTACGGCCTCCAGGGTAATCTGTGACCCTTCGGACCTGTCTGCAACATGATGTCATTTTCATGTTTGTTTGTTTTTTGCCTTTGCTGGGTTATTCAGTTTTGACATTATAGCATTTTTCTTCTTTCTTTCTTGTACCGTTTATACTCTGTCCTCTCTAACCTCTCTCTGATGGTTAGGGGGTGAGGACGGTGCAGCAGGCCTGAACCTGCTTCACAGAGCAGACGGCCGAGTCCTCAACCTGGGAGCCAAAACCAGCATCAGCCTTCAGCCCGGGGTAAGACTGCGTAGTGTGTATGTGTGAAATAAATACTATCAAGTATTAACTATAGTAATAATAAACAGAATTTTGTTATTTTACTTATATGTGAACAACAGATGCTGTCAAACATAACTGCAAACATCAAACACCTTAAGATGCCTTCTGACTTCATATATGAATCCATAACATGCTACATTACTTCTGCAGTTATTAAATGTTCCATGTTTTGTTTAAATAAGGCACATGAGCAGTCAGAATACACATGGATTAATCCTTTTTACATTTTAAAATTTTGATGAGGTAGCTATTATTGTAAACTGATGATTTGTCAGCTGAATCCACTCTTTGAGTGTCTCCCTCCTACAGGACATGTTCTGCCTCTACACCCCTGGAGGAGGGGGATATGGAAGAGAGGACGAAGCAAACAGGAAACCCCAGACCAAGCGCCGGCCCTTGACTGAGACTTTCCCTGAGAGAGGCAGTGTCTGTGAATACCGAATGGCACAAGAGGGAGTGTGATAATAAATAAGAGAGAGGGAGAGTCACAGACAAGCCAGAAAAGGAAAAATGTGGGGAACTTGCAGGAGCTCAAGCAGTGTGAGAGTTGGGAAGGTCCAACAGAGTTGGGGCTCTTTGTCAAAGATGGAAAGATTCTTTAAAATGATCCGAGGAAAACAGCCCCAACCGTTTCATCATTATACTGTGAGAAATATAGAAGGCACGTACTCACGTTTGAAGAGAATAAAACATTTTAGCCTAGATGTAGGCTAGCAATGGTTTATGAAACACATTCAAATATTATGACTGTACTTACATTAGCAGGCAAAGTGACTGAATAGTAATGGCTGAGACATCAATCTGACATGTGTGATGAGATGAGATGTGTTGCTCAGTTAAAATTAACATTCCACTTGTTAGTTGGAATATTTTTATTACTAGCCAAGGAAAATCTGAGTAACCCAGAGCAAGGTTTGAGTCCCATTTTGAAAATACATATTTGCCATATTATGTAAGACATAGTGTGTATTTTTGCCTACTGTAGTTTTTTTACATGACTTAACCACTTATCTGACACCATGAAGTCACAATGTGCTTACCATTCTTCTGTTTTAACCTGACAGACAAATAAACCCTACTAATGAGATTGCCTTTCTTTTTTTCTTCAAGATATTTTCTAAGGAAACCGTGATTTCAGGACAGGAGACATCTGTTCAGAAATAGTCTGGTAATTCTGTGAAGCAGGGGAGCTGTTCAAACGATGTAAATGGGACTCCACTTCCTCTACGTGTTATTGGACTTGCAGCAGTTAAAACACACAACCCCCAAAGGCCAGTCATACATGTGAATTCATGAGAGGGATTGTTGAGATACGACCCAGAATGTGTGTTTGGGGGAGGGGGAGGGGGACGGGGACATGTCTCCGTTTAAGTGGTGTCCCCTCCTCCCATCTTTTCGTCAGGAATGATCAGGGAGAAGAGGAGGAAGGATGGTGAGGGAGTGCAGGCATGCGTAGGCAGCTGATAAAGAGATAGTGGCCACAGCAGTGGAAGCAGCAGGAGGCTGACGGCCACTGGACTGTTGATGTAAATCAGCTGTGCGTGCTGGAAACTCCAATAGAGAGGCCACGGACTGCGGATCAAAGTTTCCTTGTTGATAGATTGTTTTACCACAGGAATTGTGATCTATCATACTGAGAGAATTTGAGCCTCAACCCCCTGCTGCTGCCTGGAACAACCCCTTCACCTTTACACTTTTGTTCACAGGCTAATAGTCTGGCTTGTAGGTTTGGAGGCTCAGTGCTCATTATGGGAGAATGTGAGACAAGCATGAATCAAGAGAAAGTCCCAAATATCCAGTTTATTTAAATGCTTTGCGACTGACGTCGGCCAATCTGTCCTGTAGATGGGAAAGCATTCACACAGTTTGTTGGTAACGTTGGAACCGCATGCCATTTGTGAGGCTCTACATGACTAGTCATAAAACATTTGGCTTTTGTGGGATGGAAAAAATGGTTACGTTGTTGTGGAAATAGTCACCTGTTAAGTAAGAAAATACAAAAAATCTCTGCAAGACAAACAAATATACAACCCCCACTGATGGCATTTAACACTAGAAATGTTTGAGGTACAATGATTGAGTGTCTCCATTTTCACACACTGCTCACAGGAAATTTTTCTGCAAGTTTTGTTGCCAAGTAAAAAGTACTTTTAAGACCTAAGATTTTGAGGGCATTTACTTGTAATGGGAGTATTTGAACATTGTGGTATTTCTAGTTTTACTGGTGGATTTATTTTACATTTTAGGCACCAAATGACTGCAGAGCAAAGATAATGACTGAGATGGTAGGCTAGAGTCTTGACATATTGCTTGTTAGGCCAAAACCGTTTCCTTGATGTAGCACAAGTTCGAGTGAAACTGGTCAAATTCTACAACATAGTAAAAAATTTAAAAAAAGAAGCGACTGTAGTTTAGCGCTGAATCAAAAAATCTAGTTACAATCCACAGATTTGTGCTAACATTAAGACAGCATGTGTTGAATTGTGTGGAACTGCTGCAGTCCAGCTTTAAAGACATAGGTCGAGCAAGAAAAAAAAAGAAAAAAACAAACAGGAATAAACAACCACCTGACAAAGCTGAGTAACAAATGATAAAGTAGAATCCAACATATACGAATGCACGCACACACCATAAAAAGAGAAGTTGTTTAAGATTGTGCATTTTCCGTTTACTTCACATACAACACTGAGCAGCACCGTTAAACATTACATACCCTGTTCAGCTCCATGACCTTCTTTTGATACTTAAACATCTGAGCTGCTCCCACGTCACCTCCGTACTATACAAACCTTTTAACAAGCCACAGAAAAACAGCAACAAAAAAAAACAAAGCATTTACCCGTCAAGGTAGGCAGACATTCATAAGCAATTTCCTTTAGAAGATGATCATAATGACATCAAAATAGTGCAAATAACCAGCAGTGCAAAGTCCACAGGAAACACATCCCAGTCCATTAAAAACCTGAGGTAGTTACTGGTGGTTGTATAGTGGCTGATTGTCTCCAGTGTCCTGACACTTTCACAGATTGGCTACAATCTAAAATGTAGCCCATTTTCTTTGCAAAAACTAGTCTTTATAATGTGAAAACCAGTAAAATCTTCAAACACCACCACAGGAAACACCAGTAAACACTGAAATAAAAGTCAAGTATAGGGCCAAATTGCAGCATAACTTTTTAATCAGGCTAATGTAGCTGCACAGGACCAATGTAGACCGTCCAGAGTCACTGAAATTTAAGACAGCAAAAACATTACGTTTGATTTGTCCTGTATGTTTCACCATCTGAACAAACAGTAACACAAATGTGCGAACACACTGAGCTGTGCACACAGACACACCCTGACAAAGAAAAAGCGGATGTTTCCACTGAAATTATGCTAGTTTGTTTTTAACCAAGCAATCCTATATATTATCTAAAATGCTGGCAGGAAAAACTGTAAAAAAAAAAAAAAAAAGATATTGCATTTGACACAATATACTGTATGTATCATCGACACTCCCGCTCATTGCTGTTAATTTTTCACATGACTGTAAAATTCAAGATTAAATCCAACGATACATTCGGCAGTCACAACAGGTAAACATGTGTAAGAAAGCAAATATACCAATAAAAAACAGTGCAAATAAGATAGGCAGTTCAAAGAGCCTGTAGTAATGCACACTCTTGAAAGACTGAGGTAGATTGTTGTTGTGTTGTATAGCTGTTTGAGGTACATGTCCTCCAGTGAAGTCATGTGATACTCCACACACTGATGAGAAACAGGGTTTTTGAAAAGCTTGACCTTAAAGAAGAAAAAACTCTTTTCGCCTTGCTAAAAACACAAACCCATCAATTGCATCGTCTGTAGTTCAGCTCTCCTTATGCATATTAACAGCAGCAAACATTTCTTGAGCTGGAGGTTGTCGATTTCGGAGAATTTGCAGCACACATTTATTTCCCTTGTGGATCTTGATTAACCCTCCTGTCCTGCGTGATGGTGGTTAAGCATCCGTTCAGTTTTGAGTGACAGTATGAGTCAAGGAGTCAGTACTGAGGGTACCTGTTTAGGGGAGGTCCGTTCTGCAAGGTGTACTGACTGGGCGTTTGATAGTGTGAGTGAGAGTTCTGATTGGTTGGTACTAACACGTCAAACACGCTCTTATTAGGAGGCACAGATTGCAGCATGTTGTCCAGGTCCATGATGTGCGGAGGAGCTTGGACAGAAACCCGTCCGCTGGGGAGGATGGGCCAATAGGCATGACTTAAGAAGTGACTAGGTGCCACAGGAGAGCTACCATAGCTGTAAAGGGGAAGTCCGCCATGCAGAGGCATTAGAGGACCTCCGTTGAACCGCATGCTGGGTGGGGCAACAGCATTGGGGGGAACGTATTTGGCGTAGGAGGTAGGAAGCTCCCATGGAGGTGCAACAGTCTCCCGACGGGCTGACTTGTGCATTGGCGGTCTGTAGTCCTCGCAACCATCTGACCCAGCTTCACCATCCAGAGGAACACGCTTCCCAGACAAGACCATCCCTTTCCATTCCTCGTCAGAGGAGGAGGATGTGGAGGCCGGGCTGACAGAGCTGGCCGAGGCATTGCAGGCAGAGAAGGCGTTGCGAGGTCGTGGAGGCGGTGAAGACCGAGGGGGCTCCACCGTGCCCCAGCAGTCCCTGGTGGACACATCCACATCCCCAGAGATGCTAGGTGGCCGCAGGCTGTGTAGCAGAGAGTCAATGGCGAAGGATGAGTCCAGCTTAGGTCGGAACAAATCCTCCTGTGGTGGGGAGGGGTTTCTGGACTGCATAGGAGGGTTAGGGGTGACAGGGGCAGAGGGTGGCTCCAAATCTGGCTTGTGTCCCTGCAGGATGTAGGGGGCCAGATCCTGGGCAAAGATGGTCTCATCCTGGCGTGACACGGCCGTGTTTTGCCTCTTGAGGAGCTCCAGAGGAACGCGGCTCAACTCCACTGCCCAGAAGTTGCCTTTGCCCTGAGGCTTACCGGGGTCCTTCAGCACCTACAGGTGGAGGGAGGATGGACAGTAAGATGAGGACTTGTCCTGACAACCTAGTCAAGCAGGACGGACCTAGTTTCACAGTGAAGAATTACAATCACAGTGGATAAAAGATTAAATCTTAAAACCGGCTTGAAGGTTCAGTCCAAAGGCCCTCAGAGCGTATTTCTACAATGATCAAAGGAGGATCACAAACATCAACTCAGGACAGTTCGATGCAAATGTTATTTTGTGGACTCTTTCCATCATGCCCACTGGCAAGACTGAGTAGGGGTGTAACTGAAATGTTTAAATAGTTTCAACATATATACCTTCACAAAGCAGTCATAAGAGGAGAGGTTGTGTCGCACAGAATCCCGCCAGCCCTTGTAGTTCCCTTTGAAGAATGGGAAGAGCGTACTGATCTCCTTTAGGATCTAGAAGAAAAAACAAAACAACCACAGGAGTACACAAGAGAAGAAGTGGATGCCAACTACACATGCTGCACACTTCCTTTCAAAGTTGACATGTTGATAATTACACTTAAAATATAAGAATTAAAGTTGTATGGGCAGTATGACAACATCAGAATACATAAAGTATACTGTGAAACTGGAGTTCACCATGTACTTTATATCTTATCACTTTCCTGATACAGATCAGAGTCTGGTTTCACTGCAGTCCCACCTTATCAAAGCAAACTAAGAATGGTGTGGCCACTCGAGTGTCACCAAGAGGCTGCTGTTTTGTGTCACTTCAGGAACTGTGACTGATCCGTCAGTGTGTGGTCGATATATTTAACAAAATAGTGACAGCAACCCTCCGAGTCAACATGCACCAGCGCTTTTCTGACATATTATCACACCACGGAGCCTTGCGCTTCTTCGCCCGAGATTTATTTCAGTGAGATGCGGCGGAAATTAAAGATACACATCAGAAGCGGCACCGTGCGTAAAACACACGCCATGCGCGCCCTCCACCCAAAGTGTAGCACACGGCACTCAAACACACGAGCAACAGAGATGCCTTCTTACCTCGGACAACGTCAGTTTCTTCTCCGGGGACCTCTGGATGACCATAGCGATCATAGCGAGGTACGAGTACGGGGGTTTTGGATACCGCTTATAGTTCTTCTTCTTCCCGGCGGCGGCGCTGCTCTTCTCCGGCTCGGCGCTCCACGAGTCCCGGGCGGCAGTTTCCCGGTTGAAGGGGGCATCTCGAGCGCTCGGGTACGACGAGCCCGGTGTTGCGGCTGCGTCCATGAACGCCGCGGCACCGGCGAGGCGTTCAGGGCGCGATGCTGGCTGCTGGGGGGCCATCGGAGACGGGTGGTGGAGCCAACGCTGCGCTGCAGCTACACCACCGGGAGGAGGGAGACTCTGCAGCGCATCTCCGCGGCAGTCAAGGTGATGGTCGCGATGTCCTCCAAGGTGGGGCAGGGAAGGCAGTGTCAGGAGGCTCTGCTCTGGCCAGTGCTTTGTCATGCTGATCGGCAGAGAGAGAGAGGAGGTGGTAGGTGGGGGGGAGCAGGGAGGTCAAAGAGTCGGTCCTTAACTTCTGGCAGACTGCTGGCTCCAGGCCGACTCTATTTGAAGAGCAAACAATTAACAGTTTCATGTAAATCCCGCTGCGTAATCGAGGGGAGAATGGCGCGTTATCTGGGAGCAGAATGACTGATCGCCCCGGGGGGGGGGAGGTCTGTGTGCGAGGAGGGGCGAGAGAAAGACAGTAAACCTGTAAATAACCCTTATGATAATATCAACGTGCCACTTTAAACGCAGAGGATGGGCACAGTTTGCTTTGGAAGCAGGAGATTAGGAGGTTTACGCACCTTTAAGCATTAAGTGCGTATCTGGAGTAGGCAAAACAACAACAACAAAGGGTATTTTAACATCTCCATCTTGCTAACACCATTTAAAAATCATAAACACGTTCTCTGGGCTTTATTAAATCATCAAGAAGACATTCTTCTCGAGAGTGACACTTGGGTGCAGAGGCGAAACGCACAGTTGATGGGGGGTGGGGGGGCGCAAGAAAAACAAGTAATTTCGATTGAGGAGTACGTGCAATCAACAATTTGTGGTGAGCAATATACATAAGGAATGGCTAATATACACATATCGAAACATTAAGAAGTTGTGTGTCTAAGAAGTTAACCATTTAGGACTCACTGCTTTAAACAGGATGCATTAAGGGAAATTGAGCCAGTGGAACTCATTTTAGATGACGGGAGGGACACACTGAAAGTAGCCCAGTTCCATATAAGAGTCCTGTTCCTCAAAAAAAAAAAGGCTGATCTAATTTGGTGGAGCATTTACAAAAGGACAACTTGGTCAGCTGATGCAGAGTAAATACTGTGCGCACACAGTAGTAGGGTCTTCCTCTCGCTGTGCAGGGCGGCATTCGGCGTCGAAGGACTAAGTTTCGGGAATGCAACGTCTTTTGTTCTGGGTTAACGTAGTGCTAATCGTGCGGGCTCTTCCATCCCAGCAAGGCAGTGAAAACAAGTTGGATTAGAAGGGGACCCCCCCCCATCGCCAAGCTTGGACACTGCTCCTTCCCACAGGCGACTGCTTAGCATGTGAGGAAACACAGGGGCTATTCAACACCATTTGTGGGCTTTCTGGCGCTTACAAGCTGCTAAGTGTCGTCGTTTGGGGCAGGACATTCACACCTTAAAAGCAGGAGCAATCATGTTTCTCCTGAAAACATGCCTCGAGATGTGTTTCTCAAACTGCTTCACACGCATCAACCGACAGTAACCTCTGCATCCTGACACTGAGCTCTAAAGTTTTGTTTATGTCCATCCATTCAGCCTTTCTGCTCCAATAATGGGGATGTTACATCTGACACGATGATGGAACGCAGCTCTCTTGAATCAAGTGACCGCCGAGGTTTGGCCCCAGAAAGACACAGGGACACAAGAAATGGAAGCAAGTCGATTGTGAGACATCTCTAACCGGTATCGCACAACTTGACAATTAAAGTGCTGTTGGCCATGAAGTGTGTGGCCCACCTGCAAAATGTATTCACCTTCAATTTCACGTGCTACTGCCTGTTACTTGCTGACACCCCCATGAGTTGGCTTTAAATTCTCATCCAACAGGGCAAAAGGCAGACCCTGTTGATCGGGTGATTGCAGAAAGAGAGAGCACTATTTGACTTTAGTTGCCCCAGCATCATAAATAACCCCTCCCTGTGTGTGTGGTGGGGGGCTTACCACGTGAATTTGCAGCTTTTGTGATTTTGGCAGTAAAATAGAAAATGCTTGAACTTGTTTTCCAAGTCAGATGGCTTCCCTGCCATGTTGAGCAACAAACCTCTTTCACCTGCTGCAATTTGCATCAGTGATTGTCTTCTCTGGTTGCCACACACTGCTGCATACTGCAGAAAGTGTGTCCCCCTCTAGTGGATTCATTCAGAATTTGGCGTGAAGCTTGACTCACACGTTTAATGAAGGTCTCCAGAACTAAAGAGGTCACTTAGAGAGGTTTCTCTGTTTCACAAGAGTGCATTTCATGGAGCTTCATGTCTATGGGAATTTCCTTTCTCTTTGTGAGCTGGAAAATTAAGCATGTACAGGCAAACTCCTCACCCATCATACACCCAATTTACATGCCTTCACATAGAGAACTGCTCGGTGCAAAACACACTGATTTAAATACAGACTGTCAATCTATCTCTTCCTGTCTACCGGAGTGCCAGTTAATAGGTTTTGGATTAGTGAGCCACGCATGAGAAGAATGGGAAACCGTATGAATGGGATAGCATCCAGGACAAGGCTGCTCACATAGGCTGATTGTGTTTGGACAAATCCCTCCTAAGCCACCCTGAGATGCATCCTGAAACTGAGACGGAGAGGAGGGATGAAAGTCTAGCTGAACTGTGATAGAGAAGGAGAAAGTGAGAGTTGTCTTTGTGCTGTCACGGTTTAATCACTGCAAGACTCCTGTACATATAGTGTGATGGTTTTTCTTTGCTTTACTGTTATTCATTTGCATTTTATTGCTTATTTAACATGGACAGTGCACAAGACATTTACAGCACAATATATAGCTAAAAGCCCATTTCCATCTGTAGTCTCTGTGTGGAAGCCACCAGTGATGTGCAGATTGACAAAGTATTATAATATACACCAAAATACTTGTTCTGTGTATTAAAAAGCTACATCAAAGGTTCTTGACTGTAGGCTCCATTGTAAGGGTCAGTTCACTCAAAATATGAATAAACACTTTCTTTTTTTTTTTGCTGTCATCCAATAGCATCTAGTCAAGCAGCTTTTGATTTATGAGTGTCAGTAGTCACATTATTTCAAGAATTCAACAGCAACATCTCTTTTCAGACACGGTGTCCCAGTTTCTCTGGGTAATCCACGGAACACACAATCAAAAGTGTTCATAGGGACAATTTCTTCAGTGAGACAACCCAGCAAAGACTGCAGATTAATATTAGTACTCTGGACTGGGTGAAATGACCTTTTAACAGAACAGTGCTGTCTCATTTTGTTATCATTAGTAGGCCTATAAATAACACTTATGGTGCTCTTGTGACAGTTCTGTTCTACTGTAAACAGCTGTCTGTTAATCATTTCCTTTTGTTTGATATGATGTGGTAACATTTCATGCAGATGTTCCTGTATTTTAAACAGTAAAAAGGTAGCCCTACTGCAGTGTGTCTCATCCTGAGGACCAGAGATGTAACATAACAGAAGCTCATGCTCCCAGGCTTGAGTTCCACTGCTGTGTTGGTTGGCCAGTTCGCTGCAGAGGTCATCAGATCACAGGGTCACCGCTGTCTATCTGTTTCTTGCAGCTGATACTGATGCTGCTGGGAGCTTCCTAAGGATTAAGAAACCAGTCAAACTGCTTGAAAACTGTGCAGTTGGTTGACTTTGTTATATTGATATTTAATTATGTGGCTGTTGAAAGAGCATATGTTCAGGCTTGTGTTGAGAACATTGTATAACTAAGAGGACAAACACACCCTAACAGTTTATTGAGAAAAGCCTGAAGTGTACTCATATTTGTCAAACCAGACATGCAGTATTAAATCTGGCTGTCACACACACACACACACACACACACACACACACACATAGCTGTACAAACACACCCTTTACATTTGGCATAATAAACAAGGCCAGGCTGCTTTCTTACTATGGCATGTCACACCCATTTCTTTCTGTAAGGTCAGTGTGCTTTCTCTCTCCTCATGTGCATCTGTATAAATTAAGATACAGGTCCGTGTTGTAACACATTTGCCGGAAACACAAGTACTGTCATTTAAATATTACATAGTACTATTTCTATATTGATCAGAAACGGTCTTTTTCGCCTCCTCATATTCTCCTCTACCTCCATTTCTTTCCTTCTGCTGCTGATACAGATAATATTGAATATATGTTATGTAACCACTGACCCCCTTTCACCCAAGAGGCATGTCCTGTGTGCTGTCTGTTGTTTTTAATCCATACCTCAACTTCAGACAGCATATTAAGAGTATTGTCTTGCTATTTGCCAGAGTCAAATAAATGCTCAACAATAACATAGTAACTCACCCACGTCTTAATTTCCTCTCATCTTGTCTTCTGAAAATCATTATTTACGTGCTTCAGTGATACAGCAATTGCTCGACGTCTCTACATCTGGTGCAGAATGCAGCAGCAAGGCTTCTGACAAGCACTAGATTTCTTCAGTCTCATATTAGAATCCAGTTTCTTTTTATTACTTTTAATGCACTCCATAGTTTGGTTCCATCGCATATTTCTGATCTTTTAAGTCTGCCTTCTTCACCAACAACCCTAAAGGCTTGGCGACCAAGTGGGGATCCTGCTTTTACTGTTCAAACACAGTGCTACACACTCCCTCTCAGCATCAGAACAGCTGAGTGAGTCTATTTTTATTTGATTAAAAAGTTGTTAAACCCCCACCCTCCCTGAAATCACTGTTGCATTGCATGGTATTGTATTTTATGTGCAGCCGTGAAGGACACTGGAACTCCGGTTTTTTTTTTAGACATGCAGACCAGCTTGCAGGCTTTGTCGCCCTCTGGTGGCGCCTGTCCGGCAGGAGGAGAGGGCGCAGGTGCGGTTGTTATGGTGAAGCATTTCCCCTGAGGGCTGGCTGGAGCAGGAGGAGCCGGGGGACCGCAGCTGATTCAGTTTCACAGCCGGAGACCAGCACAGGAGAGCGCCTGCTGTCAGTCAGCGCAACAGGTAAGCAGTCGCCACACAGGTTTCTGTCGACATTGTGCAAATGTCGCTCGTTTTTAACGCGCCGTGTAGCAGTTAAAGCAAGTTGCCGCTGAAACGACGTAACATCTAACTCACTTTAAAACACCCTGCGCGACTCCGGCGTGTCGCGTAGCCGAACAGTAAGCTAACCTGAGGCTAAGGTAACGTTAGCGTGACACAACAGCACAGGCAGCCGACTTTATCGCCGCTCAACAAGTGTTCCGACCGTTTAAAAGGAACGAGACATAAATTAAGAGTCACCCCCGCACAGGATAAACTCGCTGGTATTAACGTTATCTGCACCCGGGCTCGGTGAATGCAGCCAGGTAGCTTAAATGGCCGGTGAGACTAGCCACCTGTTGGACCGCTAGGTAGGTTAGCTAACGTGCTGCTCGCAGTTAGCTAATCCGCGCGAGCAAAGGCTGCAGCTCGTAGCTGAATGTCCAACAGGTCAGGTAGCCTCTGTAGCCCTGCTGTATACCGATTTATACTGAAAGGTGAGGTGACAACACAATATACACATGCAGTCTTAATACAGCAACATCCCAATGCTGCCTGGGTGTTCAAGGAGTTCAACTCACTCTGAATAAAATGACATCACATAAACATTACAAGCGTCACAGTATTTGATTGCATTAGATTGTACAGCTCATTATGTTCTTGATCCCCCCGGTATCTTCTACAGCTTTGATTCATCAAATAGTTTTGTTTTTTTTCCCAGGCCTTTTTATCAAGCAAATCGTCACCTTGGGAGCTACAAGGTTCTATCTGACATTGGTGCAGTTTTTCTTTAGAAAGCAGAAAGGTTCTGTTTCTATCAACTATGACATGTATGCAAAAACTTTGAAGTTAAATATCTCAGAATCGCTCAGAACACATGATTTGCTCTGCTTTGTTTTGTCATATATATCATAGTAAACTGAAAGTCTTTGGGCCAATGAATTGATTGAGCAAGAAAATTATTTGCAGATCAATGGAAGTGATAATTGGCTGCAACTTATCATCTTGGAAGCTATTACTATTGGTGTTTGTTTTTCCCTCCGATGATCACTACCTGGAGGATACGCTCGCTATTTACTATTTGACTTAACACATCACTGACTTATTAACCTAAAAAAACTCGCTGTCATCTGTTCGTGTCAAGCCAACCTTGCCAGTCTTGCTCACAACTATTTCCATGTGTGGTCAAATATTTGCAGGTTTCACAAGATGGATAGATAGAAGATAGATTAGTAGTCTCCTTCATGCACAATATGACAGCACACACACACACACACACACACAGTCTCGCATGGTGTCAAAGATCTATGAGGAAATCATCAAAAGGTTAGATTCCATTTCACTGTACTTGTACTTTAATGGACTGTAACCCCAGGGTTCTCGCAAGGAGGTACGCTGACTGAATTTAGAGCTAATCTTTGTGTTTTCCACCACGGCAGGTTATCTTAACAATCCCTTTATTAGATACTGTAGAAAGACAAACGCCTGAACCCGGCGTGTAACTTGACGTAGTCATTGTTAAAATATTTCTTTTGTCATCCGTAAAATAGTTTTGTTTTTTTTTCCCTCATGATAAGACCGTTCTAACAAGTCAAATGACTCAAGCAAAAAGGTCACGCTGTATTTGCTAAGATTTGGCTCTCTGGTTACATTCCTTCTCTTGTGCATGAACTCCCCCTTGTTTGTCGTTTTCTTTCTTACTGTGGCATCACGTGCATATGTTTAAACGTGTGCGATTCTGCAGGGGGACATCATATACATCTCATCCTGTGGGCACCATTTAAGGATTCTTGATCTCTATTTTCCTCTCCACCTCTCTGTTCCTGCATGTTATGACCCTACTTCCTGCTTCGGAGCAGTCAGAGGAGTTAAAGTAGGCTGGGCTGTCTGTCTCCTCCCCATCCTTCCTCCTCCTCCTCTTATTCTCTATATCTCCTTCACATTCTTTCCTCCACATCCTCTTGCCCTCTCATTGCGTAGCCTGCCCTCCAGAAAAGGCAGTGACTCATTGTATATCGCCAAAA
>JAVQJF010028993.1:0-23811 GCA_036023855.1 Gadopsis marmoratus | reverse complement strand
TTAGGGGACACACACACCACATTCATACACCGATGGGGACACAGTTGCCATGCTGGCCTCCACCGGGGGCAACTCGGGGTTCAGTGTCTTGCCCAGGGACACTTCGACATGCAGACAGCATCGAACCACCAACCCTGGGGTTAATGGACGACCGCACTACCCCCTCAGCCACAGCCGCCCCTATTTTCAACATTTATTGTCTTATTCATTCACCAATACATTCTATTTTATGGCACCCCTATGACTCCATACTTGAGAGCCACTTCAGGAGAAAAATAAGTGCTCTTCATTGTGTGACGAAAAAGACATTTATCAAGCTACTTACTCCTACTTACAGTTAAGTATAAGAGTTCACAAGATTAATCACATGTATGCTCAGAGCGGGAGTAGCCAATCGTTGATAATCGTAGGTACCAAAGACAACCAAACCAAATAACAAATAAGACACATAAATAGTGGCGTAACATCCTCTGTAATGCTTAAATTAAATTCAAATAATGAGCTAAAACTGCACAGTTATGAATTATAGTGCTTCCACTGGCAGATTATTCATCACAAGTCATGACCAGTGATGAACATGGTCCTGATCCATGGTCAAATACACAGCAAGTGCTTTTGTTCTCACAGGCATGGTGCAATTGATATATTGAATAACAATTGAATTTGAGTATTCACAGAATAAATAGTTATTTATTGGCCAAAAGTGACAACTGGCCTCTCTCTCTGGATGACACAGCTCACAACACCCTGCTTTTCGTCTTTAGCAACGCTACAACACCTTCGTAAATTACTAGATGAACCTTTCTGGAATGCAAAGGAGAATTTGGGACAATCACTTCAAGAGGCGAGTACACAAGAAAGCAATGCGTCACAGCAACTGTATTACATTGCAAAGGAAACACTGTGGCATCCTGACCTAAAGCAAACGAACACACACCAACTTGTCTTTTTCTCGCTGGCTGCCCATCATCATACATCCAGGTGGATCCTCTGGTGGCGTTTCAAGTTACATTTCTGGGTGAAGCGTTTGCCACAAGCCAAGCAGCAGTATGGTCTCTCTCCGGTGTGGACCCGTCGGTGGGCCTTGAGGTTGCTCAGCTTGGTGAAGCTGCGGCCACAGAGGGAGCAGCAGAAAGGCCGCTCTCCTGTGTGAGTCTGCAAGTGGGCCTTCAGGTTGCTGGGGTGGGGAAAGCACTTCCCACACTGGCCACAGCGCAGGAGGTGCCTGGGGCCTGTGTGAGGGTGAGAGTCTGGATGGGGTAAGGGACTGATGTGATGAGAGTTGGCAGACTGATGCTGGGTTTTGACGCTGACCCATGGTACATCCGTTCGGTTATGTGCTGCGGTTTGCTTGTCGCCCAGGTGAGCTTGCTGCACTGAGGGTGGAGGAGACAGAGCGGCTTTAGATGTGGAGGGAATTCTGTTGAGGGGATTTAAGTTTACAACCTGAGAGTGAGCTGTGGACAGTGCTGCTGTGGCACTGTTCGAGAGCGTGTGAGGGGCCTTTTTCATCGGCCGGTGGAGGTGCTGTATAGCAGCTTGCAATCTGAGACCTGCACCCCCTTTGGAATGCAGCTTCATAACCTCCTGCACCATGGATTTGTGGGATATGTGGTTCTGCTTGAGTGCTTCTGAACTCACCCTGTGCTGTTTTACTGAACACGAGAAAGGTGCCATCGCAGACTTTGTCATTTTCTTTTCTTTGTGCTCGCCTTCCACACACCCATCAGAATCAACAACAAGCTCCTGCTTGATTGTCGCACCCGACGTATCAGCGTTGTGCAGTCTGGCCTCCGGGCAGGCGGAGGATGAAATCTGCTCTCCACCTGGGATAACCAGAACATTAACATCTGCTGCGGCAGAGCTGGACAGCTCATGCTCCGTTGGCTTTAGAGAACCTCTCGCTTTGGCTGGATCACAGTCCTTTTCTGTTGCAGGTCTGTGATTCTGCAGCACCACAGCTGTTGTGACAGCCAGGCCAGCCCAACCACTGACCACCTCTAAAGATGGATCTGTACCCAGGTGCGTTTCGTCCTGCTCTTCAGGAAAGACATATGCAGTAGAGACCTGTGGGTCTTGCTTAATGACATTCCTCAATGATTCCTCGCTGTTCTCTTGAGTCTGCGTTGGTTGTGTCATCTCAGTAGCGCTGTGGGATTCAGGTCCTGCTTCACCTAGAAAATGAATGAAAACAGGGGTTATATTGATGGATGTTACGATTAGTAGACAGTTACCAAAAAAAAAAGTCTGTTGGTTGCTGCCGCATCTAACTCAGTCAGCTCGGTATTTTGGTCCTATGTAAGAGGGCTGAAAAACTAACTATTTATTACAGAAGCTAAGACTCATAGATTTACAAGAAAAAGTGAACTTAGCAAAGACAAAATGTTATGGGTGTGACATAAATTTGAGAAACTGCCTGCATGAGAAGATATTAAGCTTTTTAACCACATGCCACAGCAGAAAATGAGATCCAGTGTTTACTAGCTACAGGGAAAATAAGACTAACATTTTTACGTGCAGGGCACAGTGGAACTTTATACAATGGTATAAATGAAAGATCTGCACATCAGTTGTGTCTTGCACGCATTACATTACTGAGAAAATGACCAAATGTGGTTCAGTTAGCTCTGTTTGAATAGAAATAATACAATCTTAAGTATGATATTTATGCTAAAACAATAGTGCTTCACTGTATTAAGGGAATAATAAGTGATGGCTATCTGATTTTTTGAAACTACATTTTATATTTCTTCACAATCAGATGTCCAGTCTTAATATGCAAAGAAATCAATGGACCCAGGTGGCACAGCACAATACTCACAATCAAGGGAACCACTCCAGCCTCCCAAATGCACAGAATAAGACGGCTTATTCACTTCTTCTTCCTTCACAGCCGCCGCTGGCAACACATCCGCTTCTTCTTCTGTTGCCTGAGCAGCACAGAAAACACAAACAGGGAATTCAAAATGAAGATTGTGATTTTTTATTTTTATTTTATTTGGATGCTCCGTGCAGAATGTTCCCGTCAGAGCAGATATGCATTGAGCCTCCCACAGAACAACACTGACCATCATCGCTGACCCACCTGCGACATCCTCCCGGGGCTGCGAGTGGCGGCAGGATCCTCTGCTGCCTGCGTTGACTCTGGCATGACTTCCTGTCCGAGGCTACTTGCCCACCTGTCCGCAGAGTCGGCCTCTGTCTTCACGCCACAGCCCCTCAGAACGTCTGGAAAGAAGGAGCACTGAAGTAATAAAACACAATATGGTGTTTTCGTACCTGAATAATGTGTTTGTTCTTACCGTCCTGCTGTTCTGCGGCCCTTTCTTCTGCGGTGTCGCTGCGCAGCTCCACATGATCCTCGGCACAGTCGACACACCTCCCAGCTTTCCCTCCTCCTTCCCCCCGGTGGTCGCCTAGTTTTCTCTCGGCCCACTGCAGCTGCATCCTCAGGGACTCCACCTCCTGGTTCCTGCTCCTCACCTCCTCCAGTAAGCAGTCCTCCACCAACCTGGTGACCTCATACATGGCTGTCTTCATCACAGTCTCCATCACATCCGAGAGCTGCGTCTGGAAAGCGACAACGAGGGTGTCCAGGTCCGACATGATACACCGCCAGGGTCCGATAACTGTTCCGCAGCGGAATTCCGTTCAAACGAATAGAGAAGTGAGGGAGAGGAACTTGGAAGTTTCTTCCTTGGGAAAATGCTACCACGGGTTGTTTACGTTGTCCACCATTATCGCTGGGCAACTATACAGCCACTTGTTGTGGGTACTTCCGGTCACGAGCAACAAACACACAGTCATGAAATTATGAACGTCAACGGGCCGGACTAACTGCGCCCAACGAGCTATTTACTGACACGAAATTCATTTGTTATTCAAACTGCCGGATGGCCAGCTAACGTGCCTCCTTAGCTTAGCGGTAGCATTCGTATGCTAACTACGGCCAACGGCGTTACACCGTCCACAAATCGTACACGACGACGGACTATATGACGCATATTCGAGCCCGGCGCGGCGGGCTACGTCACGTGTTTATGGGATCCACGAGTAGCAGCTGTTGGGCTGAGCAAATTCACGTGCTCTTGTCATTTCACCGAGCTCGGTTTTTAACAATCGCCCGTGGTGCTTGTTGTTGCTCGTGACGTCATTGACTACTCGGTACGGTGGCCTTCCCAAAAGGCCGCGAGTAACCAAACGCGTTTTTAAATGAGTGAAGCCCCATCGGCTGCGCCGAGCAGTCAATTTAACTTCGCTGTTCAGTACAGGGATGCATTCCAGCTGCCGTGCACAACATTTTGGCCCCATACGACCACTGTCTTTACAGTGAAGTCAGTCATCGAAAAGAGATCAAAGATTATTCTCCATGGTTTCCATTACTTGTTTTCATATAAGGTTACCAAGATGCAGGTATGTTAACTTTGACCTTGGGGAACTTTACCAGACAGTGAATTGGCTGTGGTCGACAGAAAAACTGAAATTGCATTTTATATATTTTTGAAGGAATCTGGAACACTGCAGGCATGACTCCTACAACTGTGGTAAGAACGCAACACCAGTGGGCCCCAGCTGGTCCTATAGAGGTCCAAACCAAGGGCCCCTTTGCAGTGAGGCGGCACACAAGTTGCTTTGATGGATGTTTTTAAAGATCCTTGACTACTATTACGTTTATTGCCTCTCTGAAATCCAGCATGTTTCTAACCACAGAACACAGAAATGTTCGTCATTTATTCTCATCTGCCACTCTTCCTCTTTCAGCAAAAAGGGTTCAACATCTGATCAGTTTTCTGAGATGAGGACTGGTTAGATCTGAAGCTGCCTCTCTGACACCCTTTATACCCACCTGACTTTTCTCCAACCTGCATTCTCTCCTCTCAACCACCTTCCATACTTTTTCTAGCAAAAGGGAGATTTCTGATCAAACCTTGAATTGGAGAAATGGGAAATGGGATTCACTTTACAGTCAATTAGGCTTTAATTTAAAAAATGTAATTAATGTAATCCTGTGAATAATATGAACCCTCACTGTGTACTGCAATACAGTTTATTTGAAAATAAAGCTTGGATCCTGGGATCTAGAATAAAAAATGGAACAGGAATGTCATGGTTTTGGCTTGAATTGTTTCATTTATAGAAAACATTTAAACAATTTTTAGCTTTATTTTGAATCTAACATAATCACAAAAATATTGTTACTCAGCCTCTTTTCAATTTTATTTGAAGTGAGTAACAAAATATGCAGCAATAATTCGGTACAAATAAGATACTTTATCCAACTTGAGAGACGTGTATGTTCTCAGTATTTTTCATACCAACAAAAATTTTTTGAATAAAAACCAAAAGGACTTTCTAATGAAGGACTTTGGGACTTTGGGTTGTTGCGATCTTGATGAAAAACATTCCTGTTTCATAAATAAAAGCATTAATTTTTAGATGTCCTAGTACAACAAACAATCTTAAATTCTCCGATCCCCTCTCCTCCAAATGTCTACAGTTTTATAGATCTGTCATGTGTTTGCGTTGATGTGACTTCAGATGATCCAGGCGTTTGAAGCTGAGGCCGCAGACAGCGCAGCAGTATGGCCGCTCCCCCGTGTGGGTGCGCTGGTGAACCTTCAATATGTCGGCCCGTGTGAAGCTCTTATCGCACATGGTGCAGCGGTGTGGTTTTTCCTGCGTGTGAATTCTCCGGTGCAACTTCAGATTCCAGAGACGGCTGAACTTGTTCCCACACACGGTGCAGCAGTACGGTTTGTCCCCCGTTTGGCCGCACTTGTGTGTCTTTAGGTCAGAGAAAGAAGGGAAACCTTTACCGCAGTTGCTGCAGAGGTGGAGCCCCTGCCCCGAGTGAATCCTCTGGTGAACTTTGAGGTTACAGGCCTGAGTGAAGGTCTTCCCGCACTGGGTGCAGGAGTACGGCGGCACTTGTCCGGTGCCTTTGTGCATCTGCTTGTGGGCTTTTAGTGAGGCGGAATCAGGGAAGGACATGGAGCACTGGTTACAGGGATGTCTCCTCCCTCCTCTCCCTCCTGCCTGATGCTGCAACTTCTCTCCCAGGTTTAAGGTATCACTGTATGTATCTGAGGGTCCATACAGGTCCTCTGTGCTGTCCAAAGATGGGTCAGTGCGAATGCCCTGGCCCCGGAGGCTCATCCTGCCACCTGAATCTCCAGACATAGGTTCAGGGTACAAAATACTCTGGTCCTGTAGATACCCTTCTTCATTGATCAATAAACAGCTGAACTCTCCACTTACATCAATGTTAGTCCTTGAGGGTGAGCCTGCAGGTGAACCGACCGTGCCGCTTCTATTCCGTGGGGCACCTGCTTGGTAAGCTTGATGCTCGGCTCCCTCTGGTGCTTCCACATCCCCCTCATAGTGCCCCATGTAACTCAGATCCTCACCCAGGTGGGACGGTGATCCTTGTAACCCATCCAAGTTACCCATATCTATCATATTGCCGTCTCCATAGCCACTCTTGTCAAAGCCACCCAAGTCTTCCACACCATACCTACTCTGGAAAAGTGGTTCAGACGGGTCACCTGAGAGTCCATCATGGCCTGATTGTGGCCTTTGGTCGAAGCCAGCTTCCCAGTTCACATGACACTTTGGGATCTTGTGGTCACTGTAACGTTTACTGGGCCCCGGCAGACTTGATGCCTCTGTTTCTGACCAATGAGAGGAGGGAAAGATTGAATCAAACAAACAGTTATGGAAATATGGTTACAGGCATTACAATGACACATTTACCAAGTGAACACTGAGAATAATTTACTATTGGTTGATCATTTTCCAATAAAACTGTACAGTAGAAAGGACTATAAACTTAAATGTGACTGAAAATTAAAGATGTTCTTAATTCCCTTCAAAAGATCGTGTTTCTGAATCTGCAGATATGAAGAGACTGACCCTCCAAATTGACTCCCCATCTCTCCTGGGACTCATTAGTTTCTGGAGTGATCCGAAGGGCTTCTTCCTTGAGCAGTCGATCCAGCTTTTCAGCCTGTACACCTGTGGACTGGCAGACAAGCAGAAAGATGCCATTTATACATATTTATTTATGCATTTTATACATACACATTTATACGTTTAACTCTACTCACCTCAGGAGAAACCATAACATTGACATTAGATCAACAGGCAGGTCTCATTTAATGCAAAAGCATTTAAAATACTGAAAGATACTACAGAGATAAATGACTCCTGGGAAGTGTATTCGAATGAATTTGCCACGGACTATCACTGCTTACAAACACATTTGAAACATTTAGCTCAAATAGTGTAATAAACTGTCATCTACCTGTGTGGCATTCATGGCGCCGTGGGTCTCTTCTGCTTCACGTGCCTCTCCATCGGTGCCCTGGGATCCATTTCTCTCTTCTTGCAGCACATTCTCTTGTTTAAGACTCTTCTCTGCAGCAGAAGCTGGGGAAACATTTTTCTTTGTTAAACAAAACAAGCAAAAAAACACACACACACTGGAGAGACTATTCAGATTTGAAGGATGTAGGTTGCACATGGGTCATACTCCTGCGCACCAATGTTGGGTCTATACATGTAGAGTTGGTGTAGACTTGTTCTGTATTAACAAGTGCTATGAGATAACCCTGTTGTGATATTGCGCTATATAAATAAAACTGAATTGAATTAATATTGGCTGATGATAGATGAGTAACACCGGACAGACTCACCTGTCGCTCTGGGTTCCTCCTCACCGGACACCTCAACCCTTCCGCAGTCAATACATCTCCCCCTCCTGTCACCCTCCCTGTCTTTACGTCGACTCTCCGACCACTTCAGTCGCCTCTTCAGGGACTCGACCTGGTCCCTGCACCGGGTTACCTCTTCTAAAAAACTGTCCTCCACCAGCCGGGTAATCTCATACATGGCAGCCTTGAAGACCGTTTCCATTACACCAGAGAGTTGCGACTGAAACGTCACTATAGTCTCGGCCATTGTAGCAACAACGTGTGATAACTCCGGACAGTCTTGAATCAGTCAACTGAATAAAAGGCAGCTTCCGACTGGCACTTCAAAGACTCTAGTAGAGAGACATTTATTGGACACAGCAGACGTCGGTCTCGCTAGTCTCGGTTTTCAGTAGAGGCGACGTTAAACAGGCTGTAAGCGTAGCTTTGGTCCACATTTACCGTCTGGTTCCTTCAGTCACACCAAACTTAATGTTAAACTGAAGGGTCGCTCGTAACGTCAACGTCAGCTAGCTAGCTAGCTAGCTTGCTGCGCTAGTTCTTTGATTCAGAGTTAGCGATACAGATTCCGACCACTATGAGACAAGCAGTTATCGGAAACACAAAATTACCGTAACATGCATATCGTTTATGTTTGGTAGCTGCACTCTTAACGTTACAAATTGTTTTCGGTTAGCTATCGCATCTCCTTCGATTCCGTAAACAACAGTACTTCCGGGATTTAAAGTACAGGTCGTGAGTTGGGACAATCTTAAACAGCAGGTCGGATGTGTTCCGCTCGTGTAGGTGGTGGAGGGATATGAGCAGGTAGACGTTGGCCAAACAGTCGTTAAAACGGCAGTTAATTGTCAAACGAGTGCCGTTAAATAAAGCTGAAAGATTATGTGCGCAAAAGCTGGAGGGAATACTCGGACTAAAGTGACACAGGGAGACAAAATGACAGTATTCAAACGGTCAAACATGTACTGATAGATTGCAACGCGTACGATGAAGAAAACAGGGAATTAATATCAGTAATAAATTATGGAAAACACAATGTTACATTGGGAAATCTGCTAGGAAACACATTATGGAAAGTGCGCAACCTTGTAATTAATTAACCGCAATTAGAGAGAGAATTTTGTTGTTTAGGCGGTTTTTTTTTCCTGACAATCTATAGCTCCATCCTCCAGTAGGTGGCGGTAGTGTACATATAAACTGGTTGCCAATCGCCTTTAAAGGTCAAAGAGGAAGAATAAGAGGCTCGTCGAAGGGAAGAAACAGATCATGTAACTGATGAACCATTTACTTTGGCAGAGTTGGTGAGAGCAATAAATAAGTCAAGACCAACCGTCTCCAGGTGGTGATCAGATATGCTATGTTATGCTAAAGCATCTCTGGGAAGGAGCGCTCTCAAAGTCGCTGTGCCTTCATGACAGAGTGTGGGAGGAGGGAAGATTACCAAGTCTATGGGAATAAGAAACCCTGGCAAGGATCCTTCTAAACCCAGTGGTTACAGGCCAGTAGCATTAACATCACATTTATGCAAAGTAATGGAAAGGACGGCAACAGAAAGGTTATCTTATGGGCTCGAGAAGAGAGGAACGTTGGCAAGGTTTTAGGAAGAGGAGGAATACCATGGATTCAGTGATAAGGCTGGAGAACGAAAGAAGAAAGGCCCCCGGCAAATAAAGAGCCACTAAATGTTTTGATGATGTGGAAGGAAGGGTTGTTAATTAAGCTGCTTGGAAGGTACATTCAAGTACAGACTGGGTCAGACTTGCCGAATCACTACATGGTTGAAAATGCACGGTTGATTCACGGTTAACGTGGGCAGACCATGTTAGGAAAATATAGAAGAGAAATGCAAAAAAGTAATAAACGTGTTGAAATGTTTGTCTGGTAGGGAGTGGGGAGCAAGTTGCTCGCCACTGAAAACAACGTATTTGGCCTTGATAGGATGATCTTGTTTTGGACTATGGCAGTGTAGCTTGTGGATCAGCAGCCAGGTCTCTTATTAGGAAATTGGATGTGATTCGGGCTTTGAGAGTGTGCAGTGGGGCCTTTAAAACATCGCCAGCACCAGCCCTGTATGCAGAAATGGGAAAAATGCCAGTGGAACTAAGAAGGAAGGAACTGATGGTAAATTACCGGGCTAATTTACAGGGACACAATGACTCTCACCCCACGAAAGGAGTGTTGCAGGAGGGCTGGGAGAATGGGAGGTTTCAGAGGGAGAACTTTGGTCGAGTAGGGAATGACATAGCAAAAGAATTGGGAGTGTTTGATCTGAGGCTAAGCCCTTTAGTAGTTTATCCGGTGGTGTCTCCATGGCTGCTTGTGTGACACGGTATTTGTTAGAGGTTAAAAATAAAGGGAAAGAGTGAATTACCAGTGATTTGGTAAGTGCATTCAGCTATCATGTAATGTGTGACATTGCGGGAGATTTCTACAGATCTGTATAAATCTGAGACAGGAGTGACAGGATGTGGGGGTGGCAGATTCATGGTCAGTCCTAGAAGGTTTTAGGTCTTTCCATTCAAACAGCTGTCAAGATATACCATATGAAGTTCTCCAGTCAGTTACAAGAATAGAAAACCAGGGAGGTCGGGTAGGATTTCTCTGGGGGAATGAGAGGGCGGATAACTAGGCAAAGAAAGGAAATCTAGAAATGCAAGTTGGTATCAGTAAAGCAGAGGTGAAATGTATAACGGGGGGAAAAAAACAACCAACTGTGGCAAGATAGGTGGGACAGAGAGGGGAATTCAAAAGAGTGTCAAAGCTGCTAGGGTGGGTGGTGGGCACAGGAGAGAGGAAACCGCGTTGACATGGTTACGGTTGGGGCACCGTTCGCTAAAAAAAAAAAACACTGAAGTTGATAGGGAAACACCAAACAGGATTTGTTGTGAGGGATGTCAGGAAGAGGAGTCACTATAGCCGCGTAGTGTTGAGCTGTATGAGCCGACGGGGCACACAGACAGAGAGGGTGAGGAATAAGTTGAGGGAGTTAGGGGTGCAGGGATTCGCACCGAGAGGATTACTGAGCACGGCTGAGAGGGCACAGGTCAGGGGACTGTTCCTTTATAGGATATGGATAAGCATCGATAGGGGATTTATAGTAGGAGTAGGTTGAAATGTCTTGTTGTCTGTTCCACACTCCGGAGCAGAAGGTGGCGGTACTGCACCAACAAGCTGGATGCCAACCGCCGTAGAAGAAGAAGAAGAAGAAGAGGAAGAAGAGTAAGGACAGCCGTTTCCTGTGCACGTCCACGGTTTCAGCTTGTCAAAGAAAGACGCTTCTTGGTCGATAACTGCACGCAGCGTGTTGATCGTACTGAACGACCTACTCAGGTGCTAGACGACGGTACAAACGGAACATCTTCGAAACGCAGCCCTGGATTTAAATGGTTCACCGGAAATCTTGCTCGGCTCCCTCCTACATTCGAACTGCGTCACACAAAGCAGAGACCGCGTTTGTCCGTTGGAAGGAGCCATGTTGAGGAAGCTCCTAGCGTCATGTTCTGTAATCAGCTTACAGTAACTACACCGTCAGAAGTGGATCCATTTCGAACGTCGGCCGGACGGTGACCCGCGGAGCGGCGAACATGTCGGCGGACGACTTCCAGACGAAGTACGCGTCCGTCATGGAGAGCATGCTGAAGAGTGCCGTGGCGGAGACCACGAAACTTTTCGAAACTATGGTCGACGAGCTGAAGGCGCAGATATCCGAAATCAAGAAGGAGAACGAGGACCTCAAAACCAGATGCAGTCGGTTCGAGAACGCTCGGAGGCCGCCGGCCGTCTGCGCCGCAGGCGACGAGCCGCTTCCCGGACGCAGCGACACGTCCGTCCAGTGCGGTGAGTTTTGCTGTGCCAGTTTTACCGCCCTGCGCTTAGTGCTGTTAGCCAATATATATATGTGTGTAGCTGTCTGATTAAAGCTGTGTGACGCTTTAAGCCAAGGCTGCGAGTGCCGCCGTGCTCCGTGCTGCTGTATCGGTAGCTTAGCATCGCTAGCTTCGTCCCGTCTGCGGCGTGGGACGACAAACGGGAGGGAAACCACACTAAGCTACCTCTGCTAACGGTCCGCTGCAGCAACGGCTCCCGACGGGGAGGTTGTGGTTTTATGCAGCGCTAAGATGTTTCATGAACAGTGTTCCTAAACAAGATCGTGCATTCCTCACAACTTTGACTTATTTATTAGATTGCGTGCATTTGATTTAATACCGCGATTTCACGCACATCATGTACATGTTACCGCGGAGTGAAGTCACCCAGTGTACAGTTATGGTGGGAGACGATTTAGGATGTCTTGACGAAAGAAGCAGGAAACGGTGTAAAGAAAGCTTCTGTCTAAAACTCTGTGTGATGCCAGTGGGCCTGGAGGAAACCATATAGCTGTTTGTGGTGAGAGTTGAGACCTGGCCTGCACCTTGTTTCATGTCAGTCTTCCATAATATGGGACACGTGTGTGTTTTAATACATATTTCAATGCCCCCCCCCCCCACACATGTTTCTTTGCTTGTTAAGCAATGTATCATGATAGTATTTTGTCTGAGTTGCCCCGCGGTCCTTCCAAAGGAGGGTGGGAAGATGTGGGGGAAACATACACGCGTGCATTCATAATGATAGAATAATGATATTTGGACCAGTTTTTCACACCCAACTCATAACAGAAACATTAACATTAACAGCCCAGCCAGCCGCGCTGGAAATATGTTTTAGTAGATCGTAACAATTTAGACATTTTAACCAGACATTTAAACAACAAATGTCAAACATTAATTTTATTACTCTTCTCTAGCCAGGTCATAGAAGGCAAAATCACAAGGACAGAAATGTTTTGAGTTTATTGAAACACGTGCAGTATGTGTGGTTAGTGCGGACTGACGGCTTTGCGTGCCGTTATTGGATGCCTAAAAATAAATGGCATGTTTAATGTGTTAACATTACACATGTTACTTTAACTTACGGGTTTAGTTGGACTGGCCTGCTAGTTACACTGAACACTCAGTGACACGTGATGTGCTGATAAGTTAGCTAGCTAACGCAACCGCTAAATAACGTTGGGTCTCTTGAGTTATTCATAAACCTTTGTTTGACTAGTTCATCACTGAACCTGCGCGGCGTCGCATGTCATCACCCACCACAAATTCTCAAGCTGCGTGAAATGCTGATGCATTCTATCTAACTGCACTTGCTTTTAGAAATAACCGTTTTTGTGGGAAATTGTGAATACATGTTTTTATGTGCATATGAATTCATGTGAATTCTTCGACTCTACTTGAGCCAGCGGAGAGGAGATCAGGCAGCTTGTCCTTTTGTAGTTTCACAGGTTTCCTTTTTTAGGCTCCCTTTTCCAAGTAAACAACATTTGTGGATTTGGCAGGTTTAATTATAACCTTTTTTTTTTAAATAGAAGATTAAGAACCATAGTTTCAAAAATCACCAGTTGTGCTGTTTTTGTGTGTGTTCATGTTTACAGACCTTGTTCCTCTCTGCACGATGTTGGTGGGGCAATGTGAACTATTGAGGCACTCGTCATTGCAAAGCCAAGGGCAACAATGCGGTTATACGCAGATGGAGTCCGCTTTGCAGAAGACACGTGGAGATGGAAATTCTCAAAGGGCTTTTATACTTGTCAAAGAGGTATGTTGTGTATTTTAGCAGCAAACGCATTTATTTTCCTATTTATGTCTTATCGAAATTGGAAGTTTGCATGACTCTCACGATTCTCCTCCGCTGTCTATCTTGAAGCAAGGAGACGTTGAGCCCACTGTGTCCTGTGGGCAAGTCTTCAGTGATAAAGCAGGTGAGGAATTAAAATTGACTTTAATTACTTAACTAAAGATAGATCATTTAATATGCCAGACACAATTTTGTATGATTTACTACTGACCATTATCACCTTTTTTTTAAATTCTCATTTCTTCTGTGATGTCTCTTTCACCGCTGTGCCTAGGTTCGCCACAGGCCTCTGCTTGTGGAATTGAAAATGAAGGGCCTTTAAGTAACCAGGAACGTTCAACTGGGGAAATACCCTTGCTTCAAAAAGATGTTGAGACCCACGTGGCCCTTGAACTACCCTGTTTGGTAATGGATAGCAGTTTACAAGGAGCCCAGAACCAATCACCTGAACTAGAACCTTCACTGGTCATCTCACTTGCTACAATAAAAGATGACGTGAAAGAAGAGTCTGAGGTCAGTCAGACGTTATCAGAAATTGATACACAGGGGCCACTCAGAAGATCTGAAAAACATCCACTGCCGGTTGCTCAGCATCAATCAGAGGTCGAAACCCTTGAAAAACAGCAGCCATCAGTGGTCCCCCAACAATGTCAAAGGGAGGGCGAGGCACAGCCCACGCCACGCCACAAAGGAGATGAGTGTGATGAATTAAAAAATGGCGTGGCAAAAGGTGAGGCTAGTTCCCTACCTGGCTTTTTAGGACGACGCAGAAGAGGACGACCACCAAAGACAGTGAAACATCTGCAACAGTCGGTGAAAGTAATACATCAGTCACAATCCTCTGTTATTCCAACAGAGCAAAATGTTAAAAATCCCCCTACAGTAAGTGTGGAAAAGGTTGAGGTCTCTGATTCACTTGGTACTGTGAATATCACTTCATCCAAGGCTCCACAAGCATCTCCAGTTCAGCCTGAAGAGTCTTCGACCAGTATCGCTCTGTCAGTCCAGGAGAGAGCAAACGCTGCTTTAGAAGCCATGGATAACAGTAAGGTTGGCTCTGAAATGCTAAACGCTCATCAAGCTGACTCAGTCCAGCCAAGAGAACGCCGCACCTCTGTAACTCTTCAGGATGCAATGCTATTAGTGGAAGCCATGAATCAGACCACGCCAGAAAATGCATTCTCCTCTCCACAAAGAATGGCAATGCTACCCCAAACCCAGTGTGCCCCCAGTGTGGGTACCTTACAAACTGTGGATGAGGGCCCACCTGAGCCACAGTTACCGCCATCTCCTGTTGAAGCTCCTGAAGCTGCAGGCAAAGGCAAGCTACCCATAACAGAGCTGTCAAGAAAAACACAATTGACAATGGAGGAACTTGGTGCCGCTCCTCAGACTTCAGATGCCACTCCAACCAATGAAGCTCTGGCCCACATAGACGTTGTCGCACCAAAACGGCTGCATACGGTCCCTCTTTTCAATACTTCTACATCAACCATTGCAACTCAAACAAGTGTGCAGTCACTTCTGCAGCACCCTCCCCATCCTTCAAAAACATCAGTAGCACCCAGTAAACCGGAAAATGCAGTACCTCATAAAATAATTATCGTGTCAAGATCAGTATCCTCATTAATGTCTCATAAAATTGCTGCGCAGTCTCCAACCCAGCTTTCTACTGTTCTGTCAACAGTTGTTGCTGCACAGAATAAAAGTATCCTTCCGGGCTCTACAGCTGCAGATTTACCTCTCGGAAAAGCTTCTTTTTCCAATATTCCTTCGCAAACAATGTATGGTTCGCCCAGGAAATTCCTTCCTGTTGTCCCTTCACAGTTGACTGGCACCTCAACAGACCTGCAGCCTGGGACCCTACCACACCCAAAACTAACAATTTTAATTCCAAGACCGGTGTCAGCTGTGGCGTCAAAGAAACCGCAACCACAGACCCGTTTTCTGACATCAAAGCAGGAGTCTGCCAAATCAGCTGCTCCTGTCACAGTCGCATCATCACAGTTGATTTCCTCATCACAGGAGTTCAGCGTTCCTCTGGCTACACAAACCGGTTTAGATGAAGAGGCTACAGTATTGTCTCAAAGGAGGGTTAATACATCTGACAAACAAACTGACTCTGTTTCAGAAACAATAACTGTACCTGCAGAAACATTCTCCAGCATGTCAATTAGGCTAGGGCCAACTTCTATGTCTCCAGTGCTACGACCAATTTTTGGCCAATCTGCTGTGGTCAAATTAAACAGGCTCCCATTTCCAACCAAAGTATCAGTCTTGGCCTCAAAACTGCCTACAAATGGATCTCCTGGCACAGAATCCATTTTGAAAGAAGATACCACACATGAGAGACAATCTGTGGTCATATCAACACAGTCATCAGAGACATTTGCATTATCTACTGACATTTGTCCGAATTTGAAAGAAAGTTCTAATGCTGTGTCTGTAAATACCACTCATAAGTCAGAAGAGCCGATCGATATTCAAGAGAATGCATCATCAGTCTCTGAAAACTGCACCTCTTTGGAGGAGTCGCCCAACAAAGACTATGTGCAGCCATCGACACCATCCAAGCAGTCAGTGCCTGTCTTTGAGAACTCAACAATAGCCATCGACAGGACTAAGCTTTCAGCTCGGTCTGGTACAGCTGGTGAACTCGCTTCTAATTTGGACAAGGCAATCACCAGCACTGCAGTGGAACAATGTGCTTTACCAAATGACCCCCCTATCGAAGAGGAGCGATCGGCTGCACTCGTACGTCTAACCACCATCCCCATGGATGTATCTGACCCTCATTCGCAGATGACTAAAACCCAGTTCCTGGCAAAGCTGGCAGTGTCACCTGTTGTGCAAGACCCAAAAAAGGTAATGTAGGAAACACTCGTGCTGTGGGGATAAAGTAATATTTGTGCTAATTACAATACACTAAGGCAGCCTGTAGTGGGCACCTTTAACAAGGCCAATGGTATTGATTGTTTCACCTTTTTAAGAGGAACCATAGCCCATATATAAAGGTGGAAAATGCGTCTGCATTCCACACACAGTTCAAAAATATCCCGGATATGGGAGCTGCCATCTTGTTCTGGTGATGCAAGTTGGAGGCACAGTGTGCGTAGTAGTGATCTGTAGTGGATCCATGGTATCAAGGTCCCGCCCATACACCTACCTGAACCAATCACGAGCACAGCACAAGTTGTCAATCATGATGCCACACCGGGTCTTTATCAGACATTTCTAGAGTATAGGTCAGTGTGATAACTACCTAAAATGACAGGCAAATTTTATTGGACATGTACTTTGATTTTCCAGTTTGGCACATGTCCCAGCCGCTAACAGAGGGTGCGGGGGTTTATGGCCTATACTGTAGCCAGACACCAGGGGGCGATCGAAATGCTTTGGGTTCACCTCTGGCCAGCTTTCATGTTGTCCATCTTTGTATACAGTCTATGATAGGAATGCACACCTCGGTGGCTAGGCAGTAACCACTATTTTAAGTAATGTAAAATTGTAATGTTTATGGAAGTTATATTGAAACTGCGTGAGAGTCTGGAATGTTGCAAATTATATACTTATGTCTTGTACATGGAACATGCACATGAATGTTGGTTTCTTTTCATTTTTAACTAGAATTCCTGCAAAGAGTGTTGTGCTTGCCCTCATATATATTTTTGCAACATTTATTTATTTTCTTTCCTTTGTGTTATAGGGCTCCTCTAATGACTCTGTAGATGCCAGAGCTTTGTCTACAAAGACCAGGACCAGTGGCAAGACAAAGTCCCTTATGGCCCAACTCCGAAGTCACCTCAAAACCCACTTTCAAGATAGAATCAAAACAAATCCGGAACCATGCACAGAAACGGAGAGCCACACTGTAAACCCTAAGAAACCTAGATTAGAGAAAGACGGTCCAAATGATAAAAACCCACCTAGGGAACATTTTCCCGTTAGCCCAAAAAACCCAGAAGCAGTGGAAAATGTTCTCTCTCTGAATAAAGGATCTAATGACACCACTCCCATTAGTCCTACGACATCTGGACGCTGTAAAGATGGTGTTAGAGCCAAGAGGACCGTTGGTGAACCAACTTACGTCAGTTGTAGTACATCTAAGGCTAATGGTGAATCCACTCCTTTGAGTCCTAGGAGGTCTAGTTCAGGTAGAGATGAGATAGGCTCCAAAAATAAAAAGTCCACTTCTTTGAGTCCTAGGAGGTCTAGTTCAGGTAGAGAGATAGGCTCCAAAAATAAAAAGTCCACTTCTTTGCATCCTAGGAGGACTAGTTCAACTAGTGATGGTGCCCGCCCTAAAAATTCTAAAACTCGTGGCAGCCCTAACAATACTAAAAGCACCCCTGTGAGAACTAGGAGGACTAGTTTAATAAGCAATGGTGCAAGTCCTAAAAACACTCCTAGTAATTCTGTTAGTACTAGGGCGTCTAGTTTAAGTAAAAATGGTGCTAGCTCTAAAATGTCTACAAATGAAACAACTTCATTCTGCCGTAGGCGCTGTACCTTACCTAAAGGTGGTTCTAGCACAACACAGATTAAAAGGGAATCAAATTCCTTCAGTCCTAGGAGGTGTCGCATAACTACAGATGGTGCTCGTTCTTCAAACAGTAGGAGTGAAACTAGTTCCCCGAGTGTTAAGTGGCCTAAAGTGCAAAACGATGGTCTCAGTCCTAGGAGTGAGGAATCCACTCCTGCTAAGAAACCCAGATTAATTCAAGATGGTACCAGTCCGAAAAAGAATTTGAGAGTGTTGAATGCTAAGAAGTTAGCTAAAGTAGCAAAAGCCAAAACCATAACTAAAATACAAAAAACTAACCAATCAAAATTGCAGAATAGAGCTAAAACAAGCCAGTTAGCAGAGAACCGTGCTAGCTGTGAGACTTTGAGAAGATCAACGTCTGTGTGGATTCCTCCTAGAATGCCAGCCAGTAAAACGCCTCCTGCAGGGGGAAAGACGTCATCACGCTTATCCTTGAAGAAAGAGCGAAGATCCGGAAATAATACAATAGTTTACCCACCGAGTGTTGCTCTCCAACCCATACCTATCAGAGGACCACCTATTGTTTCACCATTACAGCCTTTATCAGTCATTGGTAGGCGTCTGCTCAAGAACCAGTGCGGGGAGTGTGGCCGTGTCTTCAGCAGCAATGCTGCACTGGAAAGCCACGTTGGCCTGCACACAAGTCGCAGACCTTTCTCGTGCACGCTTTGCGGGAAGCGTTTCCCAGATGCCAAGTGTCTTAAACGGCATGACCGGGTGCACCGCAATGGTAGGATCCATATCTGCCAACAGTGCGGAAAGGGATTTGTCTACGGGTTTGGCCTCACCAAACACCTCCAGATGGTGCATGGCAGGATTAAACCTTTTGTCTGCCAGGTCTGTAAAAAGACATTCTTCACAAAACGGGATGTGGAAGCCCACGTACGGATCCACACTGGAGAGAAACCATTCCATTGCAACCTCTGTGAAAAACAGTTTGCAAGGAGGGTTGAACTAAATGTGCATTTAAGGTGGCATAATGGGGAGAAGAGACACTGGTGCACATACTGTGGGAAAGGATTTTTAGACCTCAATAACCTGAAAAGGCACAGGTATATCCACACAGGGGAGAAACCACATTCCTGCCCACACTGCCCAAAGAACTTCACTCAGTCTGGCCACCTGAAAAAGCATGTTAAAAATGTACACAAAATCCCATGAGAGATGGACATCCAAGATACCATCCTGTTCCACTGAGAACAGTAATGTAAAGTAAACCTTATTTCCCCAAAATGTTAACATACTTTTTTCACATTTTGGAATGTTGAGCAGATATGTTAAAATGTCTTGCAGCTGTGAGTTCACTTGAACAATTGAAATGATGTTCTGTTTCCACAAGGTGTAACTGTTAAAAGTAAACATTTTCACAGCTGTTAGTGTGATTTTGAAACATACAGTACATGTATGAAAAATTATTACGTCTGGGTATTAAACTGTAAAAATGTTAATTTGTATACTTGTATAGGTTATTTCATTACATTGCTTTTGTTACAAAAATGGCAATAAGGGTTAATTGTACTGCATCTGCAATAATTTTCCACTTCAAACAAGGCTTAAAGGTGCATTCACGTTGGCCATGAAGCAAATTTACATCTTGCAAGAATTTGACCGTTGGAATGTTTTTGCATTCTGTTTAATTCCTGAAAAGCCAATGAATGTAACCTCATAAGCACAAATGTTTCACTGCATTTGATAGTGAATTTGAGCAGACACACCTTGATTTCAGTTGATGCTGCCTTGAACAATCCACATTTGTTCATTTCTTGACATTGTGTTTATAGAACAAAACAGATTAAAGATGGAGTTAAGATGATATTCGTCTCGCATCGCATTATTACACAAGAGTTTAAATGTTGTAATTGCTCTTTATCTGTTTCTAATTCTAAAACCTATTTAAGAAATTGTACATATTCTGAATTTACATTATTTTGATTATCAAATCAAGATGTGTGTTTTCTTAGCCTGTCATTTGAGAACAGGGTTAATACATTTAGTTGATCAGAAATTATTGTTTGTCATTGCTCAGGATATCTTTATAGTGACTAATTAAATTAGTAATACTGTATGCTAATGCTTGACAAAGTTTATTGAAAACTAAGATTCGATACAGCTGTGATAGGTTAGTGCGTTTTTAAAAAAAGTACAACAAGCAATTTCTGTCAATAACTTCATTAACAAACTTGTGGTGAAACACATTCCTGATATTTCTGCTGCCGTTCGATTACAATGGAGGTGAAGGGAATGTTGAAGGGAAATAATTGACATTTTAAGAAATGACTCAACAGTAGTGATTTTCCAAAAACAATGTTGTGGTCATAGACCTTCCACTACAGGATGGATAATTTTTCATTCCTTATTCCAATAGTAGTTTTCAGCAATATCATTGGATATTAAAATGCACAAAAACTGAAATGTGTTACAAACGCTAGAAAAATATTCTACCATGCAAAGCAACTGAACGTTTTCATAAATATCTTATTTCTGACAAGTATGTTCATCATCCATTATCTAATTATTGCACACATTTTATTAAAGCACAATATCTCGGCATAAATGACATAAACTAATGCAAACTCTCACTCCATAGTTGAGGCACATTATTTTAAATATTTTCAAAATGCTGTATCCAATCCAGGGTACTATGCCCTTCAAAGCCAATGGCTGGCAGATACAAGCAGGCACAACCACAGTGGCAGCGACAGAATTAAAGCAGGAGGACCTGCCGAACGTTCAATGGAGTGATAGCACTTGCCCACATTGCCAGCTTTATCTACAGCTATGATCTCAACAATCTGTGAGCAGCAGGAGGCTGTGTAGTTCAACTGAATGATGGGATCGCTCAGGGTGCTAGTTGAGAGGTTTCCGTTGCCCTGACGCAGGGAAATTCTCTCTATCCCAGTGCCGTTTCTGTCAGTAAGGCTGGCAAGGAGCTCCCACTGGAAAGGTCCACACTCAGACACGTCTTGAGGGCAATCCTCAGCCAGCACACTGACCACTTCACACACAGGTTGAACAAAATCTGTAATCTGGTCAGAGAACAGGAAAAGAAAGGTGGGTAATGTTTGCAGGAAACACAGCAAAGGGCAATATACACCTTTAGGATACTTGCATATGTAATAACCTTCTATGTGGCTAAGTTCGAAAGCTTTTTTGTTTATTGCTTATTTATTAATTTCACTCTTTCCAACTGTGTAATCCAGGAATGCGTCTGGTTACCTTGGTAACAACGGATAATCTCAAAACGATGTAATTGGAGTCAACACCACTGGACGACTTGGCTTCCATAGTCAGAGTGACATCAGTGCCATCTGATGTGTGGGCAGGTGGCGTAATGATCAGAGTAGCATTAGCATATTGTCCAGTTGTCAAGGTCAGGCTGTAAAGAGAGGAGGGAAACATACACTTTATGATGCTGAGCTGTTACTGTTAATAATCTACACATTTGAGTTTGACTGAAATATTTACAAGAGTATTAAGGGCCTACAGCCCAGCTAGCAGCTCTGTGAGAGTGTACAGTGGTTCTTTGAGCTTAATGTCATGCCAACAGTGAAAGTGCTATCATGCTGATGCTGAGCAGGTGTATATGTTTACCATGTTCACCATATTTGCAAGCTGGCATTTGCTAATAAGCATTAAAAACAATCATGAACCAAAGTATTGGACACATTTTGACCTGGTGATGGCACTAGGTGAAAAGTTGGGGGAGAGGAATATGTGTGCCATATTTCATGGAAATCCATCCATTTGTCGAGACATTTCACTCAAAGCAACAAATGACAATTTCATGGCAGCACCAGAGGATTATCGTCTGGGAACCGTGAATACCTGTACCAATCCATGTAGTAGATGTTAAGTGAAAACTTTGACCTGCTGGTGGCAGAAATGAATGGAATGGAAAAAGAGAGCTAGAGAGAGAGATGTTCAAACCCTGCTTACTTTCTCACCTCGACACAGCAGGCCAAGTGTGACATGGGTGTGAATGTCGCCGGTTTCGGAAAGTTACAGAAATTGTCGGATACCGGTCTCGGAAAGGGGGGTTCCTGAAGCTATCTGACCACCGGACAAGCCGCTCTGACAGAGTACACTGGCTCCTTAAACTGCACTTCTCTGTGAAGGAATTTTCTGACATGGAGACAGTAAGACGAGAGAGATTGAAGGACTAGCGTCTATCTAGTCAGCGAGAGCATTCTGCGAGGTCAGATGGATTTATTGTGACTATTGTAAGGAAAACAATACCATGGTCGTGAAGTAAAACGGAGCAGCTCTAAGGTTGTGCCAGTTTGAGCCCGTTGCTAGCTGCAGGTTAAAGGTCATATCTGTGAGGAAGGAATCCTTATAGGGACGGTTTTTAGACAGTACAAATACACCTTGCTGGGGAGATAACGTCAGAGAATTGGTTGGCATTACTGTGTGTTACACTGTCAATATAGATCCATTCTCTCCTTGTACAAGCTTCAATAAATACTTCTGCTTTGAAATCACCTGGGCCCCCGACAGTCCTTCAGCACAGAAACATCACATAATTAACCTTTACTCCAACTGGTGGGTGGGGTTGCACATGTAACTCCACCCAGATGTAACTTTGCCCTAAGCTTCAGGCGGCAGGAATGGGTACTTCAGATTTAGAGATGTGTCAGTATTGATTTTTATTTTTTGTATAGCTGCTTCCCCTCACCTGGTTGGGTAGGTCATGGGGAAGTCTCTGTCATTTCTGGCGCTCATGACGTATTGACCACCGGGGCCCTGGGTCAAGACACTGAAGGGGAGCTTGAAGGATTCTCCTGGCTCCACACTGTTGTCTACCACAGCCTACAGGGAAATGGAAGAGAAGAAAGGAATGAAATAGGTGAAGAAGAGTGATATCTTTTTTTATACCCCTAGAAAGTTCAAAGTATTCTGCAAAAGTACTAATATTCTTTCCTCTTAGATTAAATCAAACAAAACCTGCTTGCATGGGTACACAGGTTGTGAAGAGGATGTGAGGAGACCGACCTGGATATTCACTTTGGAAACGGACATCTGGGTGGTAGACTGCCTCTGAAATTCACTGTTTGACACTTTGTCAGTTCCTTTCAGGATCACCACAAACTCCCCCTGAGGCACTGCATCAACAGTCACCAGGATGTCTCCGTTGCCCATGTCAGCTGTTGTGCTATTACTAACAGTCTCAGGACCAGACACGGCTACCAGGCCAACATTTCCAACAGTCATGGATGACGGCCCTCTCCTACCCATTACTGTGAGCATCAGGGTGGCCGGCTGGCCTGGGTTTCCAGAAGAGAGAAATGAGGAAGTAAGTTAGGGGGAAGAAATCGGGGGGGGGAAACCATTTTCAAGGCCAAAAGTGAATGAATGATTTAATAGTATACATTGCATAGTTGTAGGACTTGGTGGTGGAAGGATGCCTTCATCATAAGCTGAAGTAGTTGACTGGGCCTTGCCATCAATTTTAGGAAAAAGTACTGATTATTTTGGTTGGTTTAAAGGAATTTGCAGTTTAGCTACAGAATGTTTTTTAACTCTGACGAAAGTTGGCTTTGAAGCATTAAATGGCTTATATGTTATATTTCTCATATTTGCGTTTATAAAATGTGAACTGGTTCTGGATGCTAGAAGTTTAGTATAGTTGACTAATTTGTTAAGTAAAGTTAAATCTGCATTAATTCATTTTCTTTTTGTCCACTTGCAGTGGAAACAGACTGTAATTACAACACTGACATATATTATCACCTTACAAAATGTCAGGTCTGGGTGTGGGTGGAGGGGTGGATGGACCCAATTGCACACAGCCGGTAAGTATCATGTCTTTTTATTTTCTTGAAACGAAAAGCGAACTTACAAAACAAAGGTAAGCCGGACTCTGGAAGAAGATACCAACATTGAGAC
>JAVQJF010028959.1:0-15689 GCA_036023855.1 Gadopsis marmoratus | reverse complement strand
TGATGCCGCTGAGTTGGGGCTGTAAAAAATAAGCCCATTTCAATATATCCTGCGTTTTTCTTTCTATTTCCTCCGTTTTTCTTGTGACTATTTGGTTCTGTTGCTCCTCTAGGTCCCACAAAAATTGAAGACGATCTGTTTTAAGATTTTTTACAATTATTTTATTATATTTATTGTAAAGGACAGGGAGGGCTGAGCCCTCTTAGCCCATTGAAACCAGCTGTCCCTGCTCTCCAAGGTCATCAGACATGCATCAATTTACTGGTTCTCTGAAACAAACCGTTAATGATGGCTTGTGTAATCCTAGTTGCAGGGTACATTTCTGAACAGAGCGTCATTTAGACTGCCATTTATATTGTCCTGCAATTCAGCTAAGACGGCCATGAGGAAATTAAAAAGCGCGTGTATCCTCGGCATCTCATTTTCTGCATGGGCGCCTTTTGTTTATTCGATGGACAGAGGACATTTGAGCTTCAAAATAATTAATAATAAATAAAAAACAGCTTAACAATGATGTGAACAAATGAATAAGTGCCCGTGACCACTCCAGAATGCTCCATCCAATCCCTTTGGTTCGTTTGGTTTCATCTCGACCTGACCTGGCAACAGTTCTCGAATGAGCTGCTGTTCAAGAGTGAGAAAATACAACACGGAGAATATGTCCTTAAATTTGTTCCAGCAGCTGAAACACACAATAAAGACATCAAGGCTCACCATGACTGTACGTATAATTAGATGTAAAATTGAGAAAATGTTTGTCACCAACAAACCTAAGTAGCTCTGCTTCCCACTGCTGCAAGGAAATCTAGGGCGCACTGTCCTCATCTACTGTATAATCACAGAACATTGGACCATTACCTTCAGGCTATTCTTCTGCACTAACACCACTAATCTTCAGCTGCCATCTGTTCATATGGCAGAAATTGTAATATATTTATTACTGCAGTCAATAGGCTCAAATTTGAGGCAGCACATTACAGTGACCTGCAATGAAATTAACACATATTTCTGCAGATAGATGCAAATCACATTCTGCATCCAATCCCTGATTAATATGTCTGTGAGGCTTTTAATACATCACCATTGTGACATTATTACTGGACAGTCAAGGATTTTTCATCATCTTAACTGTAAAAGTCCAACTTCTACAGTTACTTTGTAACCTCTGCATGTCGGGGTCAGTAGCCTGTTGTGGCACTGTAAAAAAAACAACAAAAAAAACGTCTCTGTATCCCACTTTAACACGTGTGATTTTGTGACATCACAACTAGTTTGGAAGCCAATCATGGGCCAACAAGCAACTTACACAAGTGTGATGTGGAGACTTGAAGCCTCCAGTGCACGTACACTGAGAATGGTCTTGTGTTCAGCAGGTAAACCTATGTAATGAACAATATGAGCATATTTATAGGTTCTGGATTGTTCAATGAGCTAGAAGGAACAGGTGCAATTTTAAGACTTTTTTCAACAAGGTAATTACATTTTCTTGTGGAAAAACAAAATCAGACACAAATTCAAGAGCATTTTGTCTTGAAACATGACCGGGGGATTGAAATAGTTCAGGAATGTTGTGGCAATGAGCCCAGATAGCGTGATTATATTAATTGCAAAACCAGATTAAGCAATAGTTGTAAAATTACACGTATAATTGGTAACATAATAAGCGGGTGGTGAGTGGTTTTCCCTTTCAGATTTCTGTAGCAAACCACCAACAGCTGGCTGCAAACCTGACCTGCCTTTCAGCAACACACACAGCACAGCCAGCAGCCTGAGGAAACCAGGAAAAGAGGAGATCATCAGCTGCCCAATCACGCAGTCCCTTTAGGTCATAGCGGTGCATTATATGTGAGATGAGTTGTGTTTTCTAATCTGCTGCTTGTTTGGCTCAACAAAAAGGTGCACATGAATTCTGCAGAGTCCAACTAGGCAGTGCATGTCCAAGAGCAGCGGGCAATAAACATAGGAGATAAAAATGATGAAGAACCCCCCCCCCCAGTTGGGATTACCTGTGAGACGTGATCAAGCCGACGAAACACAGCCCGACACAGAGATAAAGGGGAGGTTAATCAGCGGAGTGGGCCTGATGTCAGTGCCAGGCTTCACTCTCACGGCCAAAAGAAACAGAGGCAGCCAGGACAGGTCCAAAAAATTATAAAGTAATAAAAACGGTTTGACATTTATACACATGCTGGACTGTAGGTTGACTACTCTGATAGTTTTTTAAGCATGAGTAAGTGACCATCCTATAGCCTCCGTCCAGAACGAGATAAATCAACCAAAGATTCAAAAATGGTAATTGACGAAAGCTACGGTAGCAGCACCAACAACACAGGGCAATTATCCACTGTTAGACGTATTAAGATTTCAGCAGAGGCGGAGTAATTTGCGTGAATGTGAAATCACTGGCAAGCAAACCTTTGTTCGAGCCATGTGGGAGGTTGTCAGCTGCAGATGAAATGCTGCATATCGGGTGATATTTCCGATTGATGGGAAATGTTTCATCCACAACTGTCAAAGTGACACTTAGGAACTGAAACAGTCGTGTTTTCAAAGGAATCAAATCACTCCAAAATGAGACAAGAAACAATCTAACAGGCTGGATTACATCTGTTCTAATATGGTTCAAAGCCCTTCCCAGAGGAGCAATTACACCATGCACCTTCTTATTCCTGTTTTGTATTAAAAAACGATATTAAAACTTCAACAACAGGAAACGTGGTCTTTTGCAAGTAGCAAAATAAACCGTGCATACACAGGAATGGTTCCAGGTTCTCCAATAAGAACGTGTCATCTTTTTTCTTTTTGCAACAGACTGACTGTAAACACATGTTGCAGAAATCAAACTTGGCGAGAAGCCTAAGGGTCAGCGTCTCTTGGCGTTTGGATGTAAAAGAGCACGGTGGAGGTCAGGACACTGCTGCCCTCCCAGTGAAAAGGTTTTAACCCACTTTTATGGCAGATGGATGAATCGATGCACCGTTTGCAGCTCCTCGCAGTTGCAAAGAAGAGGACAGTGTGTGCTAGCCTGTCTGGCAGCATTTGTTGGCGGAACGGTTTACTGTCTGTTTAACTGCCTTTCCGTTATGCAGGAGGCCCTCATTATCTGTCTGCTGCCTAAGCCAACTTGACAACAAGATGGTGCTTTGTTTCAGCTATAATTTACTTTTCCCAACATGCCACCACAATATAGGCACAGGCATTTACCCATGTACAGACGCTCAGCTGAAAGTCACAGAAATAAAAATCCCAGTTAAAATGAAAGCAATGGCGCTGCATTTCCATTACGTGAAATCAAAGAGACCCGTAATGTGAGGTGTGTGATGGGAGGGGGGGAGGGGGTAGATCTCTCCTCCCTGATCACCATCTTTAGCTCCTAAAATAGAGAACCTAATGGGGAAAAGTGAATTATGACACCCGAACATCATTAAAGCCCGGCGCACCACCTGGGCCCTGGACACTTTCCCCAACACTGCCCAAGGTTTCTCCAGGTCTGTTGATTCACACCAGAGGGAGTGGGACAGATGGTGGTAAACACATCAAGCTGTTTTGCAAACTGCAGCCCCAAATATCCCTTCCTCTGCATTTGGGCAGGGTCACCTCAAGACTCTGTAATGCTGCACAGCCACCTCAACTGACTAACGCTTACACATATGCATGGCAGGATGTATATGCTGTTCTGACTGCTGTCCGTGTAATTTTCATGTTGTCCTTCACAGCTTTATGGAAATGAATAATTCTATGCCCGGGCTGCTTTATTGCAACCAGTGACGGCCAAACCAGCCTTTGAAGTTGCACAATGATTGCACGTGTTTTTTTTTTTATCTGAAATGTAATCATTTCATGAGCCAAAATAATACAAATAAACATCACACGGTTTTTTTGTTCTCTGGGTTTTTTTGGAGCTGTGTGAAGACTTTATAGTCCTGCCAAATTAATTGATTGCATTAGGCTAAAATGAAGAGGACCATTGCCGTCCTCAAGTTAGGACATGGTGGATTCACAAAACTGTTTTTGCACATCTTTCCAGAGAACTGGCACTGAGTGAGGGCTTTGTCCAAACCAAGTCCTGTAGCCGCTTCAATCTTTTTGGAGTGACATGTACAGCCATTTCATTCAAGTCTCATTTGTGAACAGAAATCAGAAATACTGAAATAAATGCTTAAAACATCTTAAAGAGCTACTCCTGTGACGTAGTATTACACTTCCTTAAAGTTGGGGGACTCAGGAGACAGATGGTCAAAACTGAAGCAACAGAGGCCAATACATCATGACTGTTAGTCTCTAGTATAGGTCAAACTCCAAAAGCACTGGGTCCTACATGTCCCATAATGCAGCTGCAGATTAGACCCCCTCCACCTCCTAAATGCCCACCTCTTTCAAACCCCACACTCCCACAGACTTTCTGTTCAAAATACATTTATCAAACCTCGGAAAGCCCCTCCAGAGCCACTGGCTGCGTCGTGCTCCTCGCGACGAGTTAACTGAGCTTAATGTGTTAAGTTGGCAGAGTGCAATGTCCACTAACACTAACACTACCGTAAGAGAGCTCATTATTGTCCAGGCTCCGCAAAGACTGGCCTGAGTGATAAAGTAACTTCATATATCATTGTTGAGTTGCAACTAATCAAATGCTCCCATGACATAAAGAGATCAGAGAAGATTGTTCCTCTCAGAAAAACGTCTGTTCAGTCTGTGGCACTGATGCAGTTAAAACAGGCTCGGCTACGTGAGTTATTTCTGCTCACCTTTTTTCCTGTTGAAGGCGCGGTTCATAGTGGAAAATGTGCGACTCCGAGGTCCCTCCTGAGTACCTGCCAATATTCCACCTGGAAAAGCAGCAGGGAGAAGAAGTGAGTTAAAAATGGCTTTGACCTCAAGCCTTCTGTAAAAGTCAGAAAGTCTAAAAACAAACAGTCCGCAGTTGTTGGGGTTTTTTTTCCCCCACCCTCTTAGGTGCGAGGTAATGTTTAACTGTCAGAATCTGTTCAAATGAGTCCCAGTCCATCTGCACTGCAGTTGTTTACCACTGGGCCACATCATACTCATCATCTGCAGAGGCTGTGCTGATAGTAACAAACTCACTGTCATCACTGTACACGCAGGATGTGTCTAAGAATGGTGATTTCTATCAAAGGTGAGTAATAGTGTTGCACAGGAAAATGTCTCACTGTTTACTATGACCTCCTGCTGGAGCCAATTGCATTATTTTCCTGTTTTTCCAACAGAACTAGAGCATATTTTGCTGTCAAAGTGCTACGCGTTCACATGTATCACCATCGCCATTCAGCTCCTCACACTCCACATTCACAGGGCAGAGAACCTGAAAGTAAACCTGTGAAGGTTAATCATCACAAGAGATGCGTAATGTCAAACTGCAGTGTTTTGGTACTAATCGTCTCCAGATTTCTGTCAGTAATAAAATGAGCTCACAAAAAAAAGAAAAAACACAAAAACATACATATACTGTACATCATTATTCAGGCAAAGTAAGAGAACATGGGCTGTGGTCAACCTCAGTTTTTCCTCTTCCTTTGAAACTTACTGTAGCCGCAGAAGTGCAGCCTGGTTGTGCCCTAGCACAGGCTGGCGCCGCGCATTGACACCGTGCCACAGGAAAAGGGACCTATCTGTTTTACAAATGCAACACGTTCAGCGTTTCTAAGATCTGGCACTTTGCTTTCACTGCTTTCAGACCTTTGCATCAATTCCCCATGAGAGCTCAGCAATCTCGGGGACTGCAAGAGCAAACTGTCCAGGACTGTGTAGCTATCAGCCAGCTCCACCATCAATATCCCTTACTCCTTTACTTTGGGAAAATATGCAAGGCCTGCCACAAAACAGCCATTTCAATCCTTGCCTTTGCAAACAAATTGACTTGTGCCCGAGCAATTAAAATAAAAATGAATTGAATTTTGCCATATTTGGCATTTTCCTTTCATCAAGGGAAGTCTGACCTATTGAATTTTGCCATATTTGGCATTTTCCTTTCATCAAGGGAAGTCTGACCTATTATACGTTTTAATAGTGAATAGTAAATCCTGCACATGCCTTGGAAACAACAGGAGCCAACACTCTTACTACAAAAACAAGCTCTCTGCGTGAACATCTTAGAAAATCTGTTGGATCTGGGAAGTCACATAAAAAAACAATTATGCAGTAAGTAAATATTTCTGCCTGATGTATTTATACTAACAATGACAAAAAACTTCCGTTGGTGTAGGGAGGTGTTCAAACTTAATTCCTTGCAAAAATATGTGAAACGTCTGTTCTAGTGCATTAGGTAACTTTAAAATCAGAAGTTGTAGAGAAAGAGACTTGTAATTATGCATACTGGTATTTATTTGAATGTTTCACCTGACCTCAAATATAAAACTGCAGAAAACCTACTCAACCTTTATGTGTATAAATTCATACTCTGAGGAAGTTTAGGCTGAGTGTGTAGTGACTTGTACGATGCACAAACACCAATTATGAGAGTGACATAAATGATGCCATTCAGAAAATAAGCGTTTATGTAAAAGGCATTATCAGGCAACAGTCTTTGGGGGTGAGGAATAAGACAAAAACTGAAGTATATGAAACCACATCGATCACTGTAACATGGGAGGTTAATGGGTCATTAACTTTGACTGAATAGCAATAAGGTGCCACTGCAGAATGATGAGTTATGCTATTGAGTCCAGTATCTCTGCTGAGAGGAGCTGGTGACAAACAAACAAAACCATCCTTAAAGAAAGGAACATCTATGGCAGAGCTCCAATTATTTTCTGAATTTGCATTAAACAGGCTCTGAGATGATAAGCAACTGTCTTCTTTAATGGAAAAGTCCTTAGCTGTAGGCGAAATAAAGGAAAGGAATATGATGATAAATGGCATATAATTAAGGGAAATGTAGTGTGCAGATACAAATACAATGAATGTGGGTTCTCACAGTCAGGGGATATTTTACTGTAACAGAGGCCCTGGAAGGGGCTGGAGAAATTTTAAATGGAACAAGCTTCAGGGTGGGGACTGGGACATTCCTCAGTCCGCCAAAACACAATATCTTTGCAGCTGAAAAAGGCAACTCGTGTTCCTTATTTACAGGTCTAACATGCTGCTGTTGAAGAAAAAGAACAAGGACATGACTATTATTTACATATCACCACATGCTCCTGCAGAGCTCAGCACCAGACTCCTGTGCAGAATCTGGACTGCCAAATGAAGACCATGGCCGTGTGTACGTGGGGGGTGGGTGGGGGGATGGGGGTTGTTGGTACTGAGCTTGGCTTAGCATTTCAGAGAAGAAGCCTTTTGGGTTTAAGTGCACCGTTTCCTTCGTCTTAAAAGCAAGCTGGTTATGTTTTTTTTGCAGCGAAAGTGCACCGCATTAAGACAACACAGCTTCCCTTTAATGGTGTCTGGTACTTTGCATAGTGTCATAATGTTTTGTTTTTTTTTTAAATATAAACTACGGGGAGAGAGACGCATCGGTGGGGATCTTTTGTGGCAGGGAGGATGGAGGGGTTTGGACAGCCTCTATTCATTTCCATCACGAGCATAAAAAAACAAAAGCCGCACTCTGGAGGTGCGGTACACCTGAGCTGTTTAATAAAGCACAATGAGGCATGTTAGACAGCTGGCATTCTCAGAGTAAAATGGCAGTGGCCGGAAATTGATTACCCTTTTTATATCCGATACTGAATCATTAATGTCTTAATTTGCTCCATTCCTGATCCAGTGGTTTGGTCTAGGACGCCTCGACAATTCACCATTAAGTTTTTAAGTTTTAAAAGCAAAGACTGGTCTCAACCGCCGCGATAATGTCTGGCGGCCCTTTTTGTTTGTTTGCGACATACTGTGGTGCGATGCCTCGCCTGACACCTGACTGTCACCCACTTTGATTGACAGCTGCAGTGTTTGGCCTGTTTTAATAGCTTCCCGTCTGGTGATTCAACAGCACCCCCCTTGGGAGACATGCCGGCCCCAAGACACACACAAACACACACACACACACACACACACGCACGCACGCACAAACACACGCCCACGCAGACTTAACATTGAGCTGCAAACTTCCTCAGTCTCCTTTCGATGTTTACCAGCTGCAGTGGAGGCAAAGGTGTGTGTCTATACGAGCGCAACCGCAAGGACACACACATTTACTGCACACATGAAAGTCCATACAGTATACTCAGTGGATTATCACATTTATGCACCATTGCTATTAATGCTCCAACATCATTTGGCCTAAACGAGCACACACACCACAATTACATGGTAACTATATCCACAGAATGCAGGTACACCTTCCTAAGACCGAACAACATGCTGAAGCAACAGTCTGAACATGAAACTAAAAAAATATTTAGCCATACGACCCCTTACACATCCACAGTGTTTAGTCTGAATTGTGTTTCTGAACTTTAAGTAGGAATAGAAATATGAGCCAACATTTCACTTACTTAAAATATCATTCTCCAAAACACAGAGCAAAAAGCATGTCCAGAGTCTAACAATTCACCTCCAGTGACTCAAACATTTGGAATTTGGCTTGGGAAAGACTCTTTCTGGAAATGAGCGTGACCTACTTTGACCCTGTGGAGTCCTCTCTCTGAAGCCAAAATAACGATCTAAGGTATTCCAAATATTTTATTTTAATATCCAAATACAGAAGTTTGACAGAAGTGCATGTTAAAAAGGCTTATTTAAAAAAAAAAAATTGGAAGGAAGAAAGCAAAGTTAAAGTCCCATTTATAAATGCCTCTCGGCCAGTCACTAATCTGACCCATATGCAGCAAAAAGGCAGCAGGATTTTAACATGGAAAAGAAGCAGAGCATGAACTGCGGTCTCAACATAATGCCTCAGAACAGAAAATCAACAAAGATCCTTTGTTTTCTTCACTTTGCGCTCACACCGGCTCTGGAATCTTGCTGGCTAAGCGCAACACGTACGATACCGCAACTACAATCCGTTTATGAATTTAGTCCCAGAATTCCTCGGCTGAATCGGCCATGGTGTCTTGGTGTCTAATCTAAAAGCCAGGCTTGCTCTCTCGCAGTCTTATACTTAAACTCCCGTGGATCAAAAGCAGCACCCTGACATACTTTGTCAAGGAATAGCACTGCTACCCTTTACAGGGAGATGATGAAGAAGAAGAAGAAGAAGAAGAAAAAATAAAAGATCTATGGAGAGAAACGTGCAAACAACAACAGAGCCGAGATAAAAGCTACTTACGTGCCTTCAAACTGGAGAGGAATAGTGAAGAGGAAGTTCCAGCGGATCTTAATAGTTTTCAGCTGTGGGCCAGATGGTGGTACACTAAGAATTGCAGTAAGGAGAGATGATGGGGTTTGCAAACTCAACAAGAAGCTTTTGCCTAGACACATGATACTTGACATTCAAACCCAACTTCCTCCGCCCACAGTTTTTCCAAAAGAATCCTTTTGGAGTCTTGCAAAAAAAAAAAAAAAAAGGAAAAAAAGAGACCCCTTCGACAGGAACTCTGTTCGCTGAGATGACCTATAAAAGCCAACATGCATGAGGTTGCAGTCTGACCCTTTTTGCTGCAGTGTGTGATTCCATAGCACATTGTGGGCACAGGCAAACAGCCTTAGCTCAGCATCTTTACATGCAGTATGGCCAAACATCATGAAGTCAAAATCACAATACCTCTCCAACACAAAGCCCTGAAAGCCTCCCTGTGAGATTATGCCAACTTAATAATACCCTTTCCTTTTAAACGGCACTCCAGAAACATTTAAGGCTCAACAGTGTGTATCCGGGCCGCTCAAACTGTGTAATGCCACTTTAAAATCTGACACTCGATTGTCCTTTTTATCACAGTGAGTTGAACTGTCTGGGACACTTTCAAAGTGTAGAGCAGATGGCGGAGGGGGCGGGGTGGGCACGATGCTGTAACTGACAAACACCTGAAAGTGAACCCCAATTACTCTGGTTATTGAGAGCACATCTAAAACCTCATGCAAATGTTGTTGCCCTGGGGCCTAATCGGGAAACTGTCTGTCTGATGCCGCATCCTTCACAGCCATTTGAGTGACTCAATGAAGTACAAGTACTTAAACAGGGGGGGGCAGCTGACTCACATGTGGAAGAATTAAAAATAATTTTATGACACGGAAAGACAATACAGAAGGACACATTCAGGATAAGAGTTCAAGTTAAATCAAGAAAGGATGGAAGTTATTATAAACTCCAATCTACAGATGAATCGCATGTTCCCATAGAAATGGTGGCGATGCACAGCTGACTGTGGTCAAGAGCTCAAGTGGAATTTTAAATATCGGGTTTTAGCAAGTTTCACAGCAATGGAGACATTCATCTAAATATAATGAGCGCACTTTTGGACTCAGATGAATTCATGTCTGTATTAGCTTTGATGTGGATGCAAAAGTTCAGTGTGTTGCGTATTTCTGTAAAGAGCTGCTGGAAATGTTGTACATGCGGCATGCAGCAACTCAGAGGAGGACTGGCTCCAGAGAATCTATGTTTGGGAAATAATCAGCATAAAAAAAATAAAAGACAAAACAAAAGACAAAAAAGAATGGGCACAAACACTTGCCAACCAATTTACAGAGGTGATTCAAATCAATGGAAGGACTTTCTTGTTCTTTTTAATGGCATCTTGTTCAAGATTCAGCTAGGTCAGGGCCTTGGGTGCTGCTGTGTTTTTGCTTTCAAGCAGGCGTTTGATTTCTGCCTGAGAGAGCCTTTATAAACAGGGAGGGTCTCTGGATTTGGGCTGCTCTGTTCACACTTGTATTTTTCTAGGGTTTTTCTCCACTCTGCCCTTGTATCATTTCATGTTTGCGTCTTGTATGAACAGCTGTGGTGTGGGGTAAGGGAAGTGGCTGGCCCGGACACTTTCCGGGAAAACGGGGCGCTTAATGCTGCACAGACACAAAAGTAAAGGGGGAAAAAAGTGCTCAATTTTTCAAATGCAGTGGAAAGATTGACGCTATATTTGATTATTTGTCTGTTTATACTGTTTTATACACCATCTAAAAAGGTGTGGTTGTCTCCAGTACAGTGCAGAAGAGTGTCAAGGATTCAAAAGACAAATACAATTACACAGCAATGCATACCGTGTTGCAGCAAGGAAGTGCGGCAGACACAACAACTCAAATGCATCTAGGTCAACAGTTGAAAACAATACCAGCGAGTCATCTTTTCAGACTTTGTTTGGTAACTAGGCTACAGCATTGTACATCTTTCTATATTTCATTTTCAGCTGCAAAATGTAGACAAATCAAGTTGGACAATGTTGTAGAATATATAAAAATGAAATATAGAAAATATTTCAAGCATCTTCATGTTGCCACTAACAGTCCGTATTATTACTAAGTTCAGAGTCCAATTATATCCCTCCCGTCGCTTGTGATGTGTGTGTGTGTGTGTGTGTGTGTGTGTGTGTGTGTGTTTGTGGGAGTGGGGCGTGGGTGGAGAAGCAGGAACGTGCATCTCAATGAGAAGCATCTCAGTGGGCTTTCATTGAGATTTGCAGCCTCCACATGATTTGTGTTCCATCTACGCAGTTATGCAAAGTAGCAATGTGCCATACCGGATATGTAATTTTCAGTTGGCATGGCTATAGTGAACGTCGCTGCACCACTCACTGCACCAAAGATCACGATGACTGTAGCCAAGAGTGAACGCTATCATTACCACCCACTACTACTGTGCACTTAACGAGCTCGACCGCATTAACGCAAGTAAATGTTTGAGTTGAAATGATTTACATCCAGACTGCAATTGATTTAAAGCTTAATATAGCGGGCAGGAGATTAGTTATCATAAAACCCGCCGCTCTTAAAATGATTGATTTTTTTATTTTGAGCTTAACGTTCATGAAACCAGACACGAGAGCTTCAGACGCACAGTCGTCTCACGTGAATCGACGTCAACACCGGCTGTGTATCTTTGTAATAGGTCAGCATCGAATCATTCTGTGAACCTGAGATTTTCAAATTCAAATATGAAAGGCAGGATTGGTAAGTAGCAGCCAATTACACGCTGCATAAACACGGAGTAGTGCATCTGAAGATCAGAGCAAACAAGACTATTAGCCCCATTGACTCTGTGAGGCTGCTACTTATGCGGTGCTTTGAAAAAAGATGGTAATGGCAACATGCTGACATGCTCACAATGACATGGTTCTTGTTCATTTGGTGTAATGTTTACCATGGCCACCATCTTAATTTAGTGTGTTAGCGTGCTAAAAGTTGCAATTAGCACCAAACACAAAGCACTGCTGAGGCTGAGGATGATGGGAACTGCATTGTTTTGCAGGTATTTTCTAGCAATATTGGATAAATTGAACATTTTGACCTGATGATGCCACAAGAAGTACTGTTCCTGCACTTTATCCTGAAGAGAACAAGAATGTCTGTCCCAAATTCCACGTCAAGCCGTCCAATAGCTGTTGAGCCATTTCACTACAAATTCTCCAAAGTTAGTCTGCTGATGGCACTACGGGGAGACCATGAACATCTGGACAAAATTACATGGCAATTCATCCAAGAGATACTTCAGTCTGGAAAATAGCTCAATCTATCGATTGACAACTCATTTGATCAACTAATCATTTCAGCACTAATGTCTTTATTATTGTATTTTTAGCCCATTTCACACGAACTATTCGAGGTTGCCACTAAGGAAACACTAAGGAGGGGCCTTAGCCAAATACAGGAAGAAGCAGCTTCCCTCTGTGTGCTCGTAAACTCACAAACACACGCAAAGAAGTCACATGATGTCTAGGGAGGTGTGCACAACCACTAACAACCACCGCTGAGTGATGACGTCGCTCTAGGAAGCACCTGTTGTCCTGCTGTTTGCGTCCAAATGACTACAAGAAAACTCTTTAACGTAAAAAACAAAGTCCATAAAGGTTTTCAACAAGAGATTAGGCTCTCAGCTGCTACTTCATAATTCAGAATATTCAATCAAGCTGGATCTCAAATATTTAGTGGCCAAAAAGCTATTGTTTTTTTAGAAAGGGCCGTCTGAAAGATGGGGAAACTAGTGGGGAAGAAGTATCTCCACTTCGTTTATTTAATCTTCATGAAGACAGTATCGCATGATCTCTTCTGTATGGATGTTTATCATACTTCTGTGGTGAGAGTGGGAGACGGCCTATACGTCAAGGGGTTGTCAGCAAGTCTAGAAATCTACACATTGAGTTAAGACAGGTACATTATAGACTCGAATTTTAAATACTCAAATCTAAACATAAACCTAACAAAACATGGCAACATCAATATAAAAATCACACTGCACATAGTATAACATTTTGTTGAAACCATGTGTTTTACTGTACATATACATTTACAGTATAAACATATAATGTTCCCACCAGGGAGGCAATCTATAGACCGACACGACACTGAAACAATCGTAAAGTCTGTCTTAAGGGTTGACGGGCAATGGGAAACCTGAAAGTGCATTAACATTCATTTAAAAAAAAAAGGAACACATCACACGGAAATCAATCTGCCTCCAAACTGTGCGACAGGAAAACTCAATAGGTCGTGAACTGGCACTTTTTGCTGAATCTGCATTTGGAAGCTAATTAAAAGAGAAAAGCCATGCAATCCCCACGAGGGACTGGGTGAAAACAGAAAGGTGATTACTGTAATGTTCCCCGTGTCTCTGTGGAGCTACACGCATGCTCCAGATAGCTCAAAAGGCCATGTTATGTCTGCTGCTGTGCTGTACCACTGATATGGATAAATTAGATTTTTTTTGTTGTTTTCATTAAACTGTTTTCATAGTTTACCTTCAGTCTCTCTGCCGCAGGAATCTCTGGGGAAAGGACTAATTCCTCGCCACAGTGATATCCGGCACAATAGGACCCACCAGCACTCAATCTGGGAATTCTGAATTCTGAATTTTTTTATAACTGCCAGTTGGGAGGACTGGTTAGTAAATTGATTTGGTAAAGTGGATTCTGAAAGACTCAAGAAGAAAAGCTGCAACAATCACTTTTCCAACTCTGCAGTTCCCAGAATGTTTCAGCGTCCTTCAGCTCAATGTTTTAGTTTTTCATTCCTGTTATATTCCGCTCCCATCAACCTCGCTTGGAGCCGCGGCAGGCAGCTGTTTTCAGCAAACAAGCTCTGATGAACCCACTGTGCACTACCTGCTCAGCACCAAACAGAGAAGACAGACAGTTAACCACTAGCTGGTGAACATTGTTGAGCATTTAGCCGCTAAAGAGCCAGATTCTTCCCTCAGGAGTTGGTGATGACCAAAAACACAACTAAGAGAGAAGGAATGCTCGACTTACATTCATCGGGTGGCCAGAAACACGACTCCAAATGAATGCTAAAGTTGTGCTGCATCTGCTGGATGTGTAAATTAAATTGTTTGCTAAGACATAACAACCGTTTCAGGTCAAAATGTATGTGCAATGTTGTGTTTTTAGCTTTTTAAGTGAGAAAAAAAGAAATGAATTCAGTTTTAAATGACCAATTCATTGTACTATAAATGATCCACTCTTCTGTTTTTTCATGTAATTCCTATTCATTTCATTAATTTGTTTTCTTTTATTTCTAAGAACCTTAGCATCCACAACAATTAAAGGTTTTTTCTTCCATTTTCTGAGCATTTAGAAATCTAAAATGACGTGTATACAGTAATTGCACATGCCTTTATAATTGGGGTTTCAGAGAAAATAAGGCCATTTGATTGATAATAACAGAGTCTAATACTTACAGCTCTTAATGGGGTAATCAGGGCTGGTTATGGCTTCATTGTTAAGCTGTCAAATTGCTGTGAGCCACTGTACGTTAGTTGTTGCTCAGCAGATATGCTGTTAGACGTCACAGAGCCAATATAAAATGCTGCTTTGCTCTATTATGATATTCCTACCAAAAATGTCATTGTATTTTTTTCGTGTTACTAACCTCTGGTACAACAATACAAACAGTCATGGTTTCTCTTAGTGTAGCGTTTATCACAGTCTTGGGAAACGTTTCTGCAGTGTCCGAGTTTCCCTTGGTATTCGTCCTACAAGGAGGAATACAAACATTTTCCTGTGGTCACAAAGCCTCAATGTGGTGTTTTTCTTTGATGTGCTTCCAAGTTTCTTCGGTGAAATGTGGGAGAACACCTCGATACATCTGGTGGATGCAAAATTCAGACGGTCCATGGCCTGTGTAGTTTGCGCTCACTGGCTGAGTCCATGTGTTTACATGGACATTCATGAAACTTCTGTGTGTACATAATATAGATTTGCTTCAGAAATTCACAGATTAGAAACCTAATAAAACCTGTACTTATACAGTAACTTTCCATCAAGAGAGGATTAACAATATGTGTCTCCCATGACCATTTGTTTTGGTCTCATTATGGTGCCTTCAAAATCCCTTCATATATTTATAGAGCACTGCACCACTCAGCTACCATCCACCGAAGTAACAACATATAGCATCAAATTCTTAAAGACACATGCAAATGCACAAAAGGTTTGCGCGGCTTTGGTGCGCAGACACCATTTGTAGCCTACTTTGCCACATGGATAAACGCATTCAGACGCAAAACAAGGGCGAGTGCCACTCAGCTGCAAAACGTTATCAAATCAAATCAAATCAAATTTTATTTATATAGCGCTATATCATAACAAAGTTATCTCATAGCACTTGTTAATATAGAGCAAGTCCAAGCAAACTCTATATCTACAGACCCAACA
>JAVQJF010028956.1:0-50276 GCA_036023855.1 Gadopsis marmoratus | reverse complement strand
ACACACACACACACACACACACACACACACACACACACACACACACACACACGCCATTGCCTTGTCAGCTAACCCCCTCTAGTGCCGAGCATCCTGTACAGATGCGCACAGTCTCCCACTGTAGCCGCCGCTTCGAGCTGCTCATCCGCTGCATCCCAGTCATTCCTCTGTTAGCCGGACCGGGCTGGAGACAGAGAGCTGGTAGTCCGAGGCACGTTGCCGTGCCAACAACAGGATTTCTAAAGTCTGTCACGACCCTGTGCGCCACGGAGACGCACCAGACTGAGACGATGCAATACCGGCGGCCGAAGTCGGTGGGAGATCTTCAAAGTTGTTAGGATCTAGGCGTTTCGCACCTTGTCTGACAATTTGATTTGACTTCAAACATTTATTTATTTTTTTTTTACGGCTCCACCGAAAAGCTCTCCGTCGCCGCAGCTGCTGCCTCCAGGTGAGGGATGGGTCTCCTCTCGCTCCGCCGCCCGGCAGTCCTCTCCGACCGGGGCCAAATGTAAGGACCCGCACCAGCGGATCGGTGCCTGTGGGGTTGGATCAACCGCGCGTTTCTCTGACCACGTCACCTCTCGGCTTAGAAGAACCTCGGATGAAGATGGATGTTGCAGCAGACATGAGTTTTGGAAACAGATTTTGCCTCGTTTCACTCTTTCTGGGAATTGTCCTCCCTCGCTTCAGCCTTTGCAACCAAGGTCAGTTTAAGTGTCCCCTCCTGAAACACCTGCATTTGTGCAGCCTACACTGCACGCTGGCAACTTCTTTACTCCAGCAATGCGTGTCCACTTATTCCTTCAGTTCAACCAGTTTCACTATAGTGGACTGTTTGGCACCAGAGCCAATAAAGTAACAGACCCCACAGATGTTAAGTTAAACCACTGAACTGATGACATTCTGACAGTTGGAGCAAATGATAAATGACAAAAGCTCATTCACTACTGACATTCCTGCATTTAGTGTTGCAAAAATGGAGAAGTTTGAGATCACTTTGTTGCCTTCGCCTCTGTTTCATTGGTGAAATAGAAAAAAAAGTTGCAGGATGTGGAGAACACCTCCTTACATAGCAAACGCTACTGCTGCATATTCCTGTTTACAAATGTGCGTTCATGTCATTACTTATATTGGTCTTAACAACCTTGAATGAAGCATTATGCTGGCACAGAAATGCACCGTGCCAGAATCCAGATTCAGGTTTAAAGTTACCATTTCCCTAGTGGATTGCCCTCCTCAGTTTTTATCCAAACACTGAATCAGAGTATAAAATGAAATCCAGTGTTTATGGAAATTAGGAACTGAAGAGACAACCCTGCTGCTGCTTTAATTACATATTCTACATTACACACACACACACACACTCGGAGAGAAGACAGAGCAGCCACAGATTGAATCATTAAGTGGGTGACAGTGAGAATGTGTGTGCATCTGTTTGAGAGTGTGTGAGCGCAGACTCTGTCTGTTTTGTGCTGCGGGTGTTGCAGTACATTTTAGACACACACGGAAAGAGGTTGTGAGCTGCCAAATAGGAATTTATTCAGCGCGAGTGTGTGCGCGTGCGTGCACTACACTTATGTGTGAACTTTATGCTGTGTGCGCGCTTAAATGCACGTCACCACGCATCTGTCATATGTGGCGTGGGATCGCTGTGAAACGGAGTGCGTGTGTGCCTTTGTATACACTGGGCAACACTCCTGCACGTGTGCCTCTTTTGCATCAAGCCTGCCGTCCACCTGTCTTTCTTTATTTCCTCCGTGAGTGTGTGTGCCTGTGGGCACGGTTCGCACGCCGTTGTGTGCGTTCCTCTGTGGCTTCACGTGCACAAACACGCGCACACAGCTGCGGCATCAGTGAGGTTTAAAATAGTCTTATTGATTGTGCGGGACACAGCGGGATCGGCCCCCCAGGTTATATTTTATTGTTCTCTCGGCTCAATAAGAGCGATGCTACTCCCTGTTCTCCTAGACAGCTGCTGCATAACAGCCTCACTCTGTATTTTTCTCTGCCACAGATTGAATGATTGAACTGATGTCTGCTTTCTATTGTAGCCGACTTTAGTCTCTCATATTGACTGGTCTGGGACTTCAGCGGCACAATTGCAGTCGTCTACCACAGAGCGGTGCAGCTCAGAATGGAAAAACTGATAATAACTCGGATGGCGAAGAAAAGTGTCTCGTTAGGGGCTGAGGCCACATCACGCTAGTTTCTCAATGTATTGCTTTTGTATTTGCCAAATTAATTTCAGGCTCCTGCTGTGTGCGGTGGCTCAGTGGCCTCACAGGCTTGATTGTTAGCGACAATTCAATGTCGGGTTTTCGTGGTTACTGAGGAGACGACAAATTGCACCGGGGGAAGAGTGCAAGTGCCTGTCTCAACCTTTCCACCCAATTCACATTGAGATCCGGCCACCCCATGGCCACGAAAAGGTAAAAACTAGTAAGCAAGTTGTTTCTCCTGCTCCTGCTGCACCACACGTGTTGTTACATTACATGGAGGTGTTGTACTGTAGTTTGATGCTTCTGAACACAGACAAGCAGAAGTCCAAAGATTGGGGATTGTACAAGCACAATTGGCTGAGATGTCAGCTGTTAGGAGAACAATAAAAACCAATCACCTTTTGCTTTTCGCCTGTGTGCCTCCTCTCACAGCAACATATCAGACAATCCCTCACATCAGCCCATCTGGGATTGCAGACAGTTATTAACAAAGCTCTACTCACTCACTGCCAAGTTTCAACAGTCCATTTTCCCCATCAATAGATCTGTTTCTATAATCTCAACTTTTATTCATTTGGACCATTTTCCCCCCTTGTGAAGTTGGCAGCAGCTACATTTATTATAACTAACATTCACAAATCTCGTTTTGTTGCTACCCAGATTTCTTGGGCCCTTGTAGCCCAGAAGATTGCTCATACCCGGTGACTCGGGAGAGGATGCCTTTGTTCCACACTTCTGACATTGTTCAGATTGTTTTTCCTGACCTAGAGATTCAGGAATGAAAGATCAAGAAAGCAATCCATCCTTGGAAAATGGATGAGCCAAATGAAAGCACCACATGTGAATGTAATTTTTGTTGGTCAAATGCATCTCACTGAGACGCTGCTCGATCTTTGAAAGTTCGAAAGCCAGTCGGCAACACATGGAAGATAACTATTGGTTTGGCTACTTACAGTAACCGATCGCAAGACTCAAAAGCATCCAGCTATAAAATCATCACTCAAATAAAGCAACTCTTTGCATTGATTCATGCTGATGGCTGACTAAAGCCGTCGCTCTCACTGGTACCACCCGCAGAGCACCGAGATCACCATCACTGCTGTAGATGAAGGAGATATTCACCAGCAGTCTGCTGTCAGTGAAAATCAATCAATCAATCTGCCAAGAGCAGCCACAAAAAATGTTAACTTTGCACCTTTAACTCGAGAGCCACTGTGTGTGTGTGTGTGTGTGTGTGTGTGTGTGTGTGTCCATGTGTGGATGTGAATTGTTATTACACAGGAGCAGGAAGATTGTGTATATTCACAATCAGTTTCAGTTTGCATGCATGTGGGTTCCTTCTGGTTTATTCTACTTCAAAAGCAAACAGTTAAATTTTATTTTCAACACTGGAGATGCATTTTCTTCAGATTATGTTCTTCACATATGTACCCAGTGATGCCTGTAGCTGGTAAGCTACAGTATGTAGTTTTATCAGTGTGAAGGTGATCTCCGTTTCTACCTTATTGCTATTAAGTGGAGCACATGCTGCTACATGTAATAAAAGGTCTTTCCACGAAGGTCCCCTACCTGGAGAGTTTGAGATGACTCCGGGCTGGAGCCTGTTAATTTTGTCGGGGCTCGGCTTCCTCAGAGGCATTCCCATATTAAGATAATGATTGTTGAGTTGTACTGTATGTGAGCTTTATGGCCACCTGGTGAACGAGATCCACTTCGTACTTTACACTTGAGGAAAATAGCTCCTATCAAAGGCATGAATGGTCTTGCTAATATGCCTCAGTGAATGCTGTTTAATTTTGAAATGCCATTTATATGAATTAGCTTTGGTGTCAAATTAACCTGGCAGTGTTGCATATCTTAGCCAATTATCTACATGTTGTACTTACTTACATACAGAATATTAGTGGTGCTCATTATGCGGAACATACCCCAAGGTTTCAGACTGATATTCTACTATTGAGGCATTCCTGTATGTTATGAGAATCAATTTGCGCACAGCTGAAGCTTGCTTGAGTTAGGGGTCATATGCACTATGGATACACCCACACATGCCATTTAACTTGTTTTGCCCAATTAGACCTCTGCTGAGGACTGTGTTATGCGCTGACTGAGCCTGATTGACATGTCCCCAGTGTTCTTTTTAGATTTGTTCCGCCTGCAGAGACTTTACCCCTTTGGCATCCTCCTCCTGTCCAGAGTTTTGTGACCCCTCGTAATTCTCAGCATTTCTCCGCATGGCTTCAACCTGAGCAGAGGTCTAATTGGCCCAAATAAGTGAAAACACCTGTGTGTGTGTGGGGGCGGGGGGGGGTCTAAAAAAATAGCGCATGATAAAAATGTAACTAGCTCACTGTTGTGTACTTACTGCACTATTACAGTAGCATCTTGAAAACGTATGGCACACTTTGAGAAGTGGTTGGAAATGTTTTGATAATACTGTGACGTATCTGCAATTAAGTGTTTTAGTAAATGAGATATGGTCCAAAAAACAAGATGTTTGTTGTTGAATGTAAATCTTTACAAATAACTGGCTTTAGCTATAAAGGTAAATAATGACTTATTTAAAGCTTATCTCACGGAACACTGCTGTTGCACTTTGTGGGCACTTCCAGCTTCACCATAATCAGTGATGTACCTGCTTTTACGTTTGGCCACAACATCATGCTTATATTCAACATTGTAGCAGCTACTTGAACCTGTGTTGAAGGGTTGAATCACATCTCATTTGCAAGAATTCACTTCACTAATCTCTCATTTATCAACACTTACAGTTTATATCAGATCTAATCAACCACATTGGAAGATTTGCTTTGCTGCCATTTTTTTTTATGTGGTTGAATGTTTGATCTTGGTGGAGTGTGGAGACGTGTTGAAAATCCTGTCATGCCTGTCAGGTTGCCTCTGCTATGGATAGTTTTCCATTTCACAGCATATCAGTCCCTCATCTGCTGAGAGCCCAGCACTTTGTTTACACCATTAAATAACAATGTGCAATCCTCACTGAAATACTCAACTAAATCCATTTTCACAAGTCTTTGTTCATCAAACGCTGTTGTTTGTCTTTTAACAAGACTTGCTGTGTGGCTATGTAGGGAGCATGCAAACAGAAAGGTCTTGTTTTTGTTTGGAAGCAAGGCTTGATTTGATTTTTGAGCCAAAATGTTTCAATAATCTTTCAACACAGCGCAAAACTGGTGTGTTGTTAATATCGCCACATTGACCCTTTGTGGCACTCCTTGTAATGTACCAAATCAGCCACAGTGATGAGTGTTTCAAGAGCCACATTTGGTTCTTAATTCATGCCACGTTGAAAACCTTGAAGAAGTGTCCTTTTTGCTCCCAATTTTCATTTACGCGAAGTAACACTGGATGAGACTGCCTTTGGGTCTGTTGTTAGTGTTGTAGTTATTTTGAGGCGTTTGTGTGGCCCGCGAGGGCTGTAGGCCAGACAGGAGATGTCATCATTCCACTGGAGCTCCATATATTTATGAGCTGGCCAGCTCATGTTCTATTTATATCTAACCAGTGGAAGTCCCGAAGGACCGTCAGCTCCAGGCAGGGACTGTTGGTGCCTTGCTGAAAGATAACTCTATGGGAGGAAAGAGAGAGAAACAGAGCAAGAGGGAGGATGGATGGATATGTACACGCAGGCACTTTTAGTGTACACTGGCAGGTAAGCTGCTCAGTAGACATTCGCTCTCAAGTAAAACTGCACACACGTGCAAATAGGTACTAACATGCACGTACACACTGCTGTTGTCATCTGGAAGGCTTTAAACTACATTTTGAATTCTAAAAGCTTGTATCTGTAATGTTTTTAGATGAATAAATAGTTACTATGACCAACTGAGCGAGGAAGTATTTTAACACAAAAGCAGCAACATTTTGGTTTGGGGATGCTTTCTGTACACTGCTGCTGTCAGGCCATACCTCTAACTGCTGTAATGTCAGTTCAAAACAGCGTCGGCACACCAGAGGTTCATTTCAAAGTATGTTTTGTCTTTTGCACAAATCAAGCACAACCTCTGCACTGTCACACTTGATGCTTTGTACAAGTTTTGCAACGCCTGACTCATATAAACACCTCATAAAAGCTCTCCATCAGGCCTATTTTCTGAGCTCTTATAAAGCTAGAAACAGTGATATTTTCTCTGCTGGATACTCTTCCACACTGCCTCTTAATGTACATCAGCTGTTCTTTATTCTGTTCTATGAAGCTGCTCAATGAAATGAGCGACACGGCCAACTCTCTGTAATTAGGCCGTCCTCCAGGAACTGTGCTGCTTACCTGCCCACAGTAGTCTAATGGTGTCCATTAACACCACTGGCATTACCAGCTAGGTCTCCAGCCAGGATCTGGCACAGACCCGGCATTGGTGGGCAGAAAAAGTCACACAGAGACACTGGAACTGATCCAAAACCAGCCAACATGGAGGGAATATTAAACTAAGCTAACAGAGCAGAGAGGACAGGATTGAAAGAAGAGTATTTTATGAATAGATCAGCATGAAGTCTTCCCTTGCTACGTTGGACAGAATGGTCAATCAATCGAACAATCTGCTACATTTTCATATAAATCAATGTCCATTTTCTCATATAATACAACAGAATTCATTAAATGCTTTGCATTTGATGTAGAAGTCTTTAGTATGAAATATTATCTGGTGTTCATGGTTTGATGTGTTTTTCATTTTTTCTGGAATAAACAGAAGAAGAAGTGGGTGGGTGGGTGCTGTGAGTCGTGACACCTCTATGGTCCAACAAAGAGAAGAGCGCCACCTACTGAAACTCAAAATCTCTCGACACAAAATAAGAGCAGGAAAATGTTTAACATTGGTCCTACTGATGGGCAATTTTGGGGTTTACAGGTAATTGAATCATTCAGGGTCTGCTCTGTGGCATCCAGTGCACGTTTGTCCCACAATGATTGCCTAAATTTTGTTTCAGAGGTCGATCCTAAAAGTATTCTTGGGAAAAGGAGTTCCCACTGCGTTAATAAGACCTCAGCAGCTTATTGCTTTTTCCTCTCCGTGCATATGTTAATGGTTTTTTGGTTGGTGAGTGCATAAAAATTGCATTTAAGTAGTGAAATAAGTATATAACATTTAAGTTTATTCACATATACTATACATACTCTATATAGTGTACAGTGTATATATAGTAAATCTGACTACTGCTGCACTAATCCATATTTTCTAATAACAATAGGTCAAATGACGTGAATGTGTAATGTGAAAAGGGTATCTCGTAGTGATGAACTCACAGATAATTATCACCCAACTCTGCAGGTCTCTTCAACCTTTTCGCATCTTTCAGCTCATTGATTTGGTTTTTGGCAACTTTACTGTTTTGATTCACTTTCACTGATCCCATCAACCAATTTCCAGCAGCAGCAGCAGGCAGCTGTTTTTCAGCAAAAAAATAAATAAAGATCTGATAAACCCACTTTACTCTATTTGCTCAGCACCAAACAGCAGACAGACTGTTTTAGTGGCTAGCTGGTTGAACTTAGCAGAGCATTTAGCAGCGAAGAGCCAGATTTTCTCTCGTAAGTTGGTGGAGACCAAAAACAGAGCTAGAAGGATTGTGAATACCGGACTTAGATTTAGTGGGTAGCCAGAAACAGGACTCCAAATGCTAATGTTGCTCCACATTTACTGGGTGTGAAATTACTGTTTGGCTGCATTAGAGATCTAAAGTCTAGAGATGTTGTTTCATTGTCAGTTCACATGTAAACAGATTATTACTTTGTAGACTGGATTTGAAGGATGTTTGTATATCATGCAGTAGTTTTTATCTTATATGAAGATACTGTATTTGTTGCAGAGCACCTCAATCATACAGACCCACAAAGTCACACAATAAGGAAGAATAAAAATTTTTCTTTTCTCATTTGTCTGCTGTACATATATATATATATATATATATATATATATATAACACAAAGCTCCCGTGGCCCTGATGGTTTTGTTAACTCTTGGATGCTGTGACTTGGATTCGTTTGGCTGGATCCAGAACAGTTGCATTGTATCACTGCAGTGTGTCCTATAGCAGCTCTCTGGGAGATGAGTGGAAGTAGGAAGTGCATTTAGTTGTGTGTGACAGACAGACAGACATGTATGCACCATGAAAACGTCAGTGAGCAGATGCTTGAACAGACAATCCCTGTCAGCCAGGCTCCATCAGAGGTTTACTCATAACAGACAGATTCAAAAATGTCCCTTCTTTCTTTCTTTCGGCTCACCTTGATCTTGTCAAAGTACACTCCCAGATAAAAAATATCACTCTTCTTTTGTCTTTACATTTGCAGATGATAATATAACAGTATTGCAATTACTACCTCCTTTGATGTACATTCAGTTGTAATAACTAGCTTTCCCAGAGCTATTCTGTTAACAGGGATTTATTCAGGAAAAATTGTCACTGATAGAGATTTGTGTTGGCATAATGACACCCACCCCCCCAAGGACCACTTACAAAGCTCTAAGTGGACATTCATGACTGACTGACACTTAAAACTCAGTCGTTATCCAAGTAGAAGACTGTGCCATGATTTGTCAGAAATCACTGTCGGTATTAACCATGTTGATTCATAGCTTAACATTTAAGATCTAAATCAGTGGCTGCTCAAGGACAAGTTTAAAGAGCACATTTTTTGGTGACTGAGATTCAACAATGATGACTTATAGCATGTGAAAGGAATGATTGGCTTTATACAGGCCTCTTGGGTCTAGTGTTGTTGTTTTTTCTGCCAGCTATCGCTCTCACCCTGAATGCCAAATATTTCTTATACCTACTCCGTGTTGCAGTGCGTCCACACATAATTAGGACGTACTGTATTGTCACACATACTGTGCATTTGGCACATTTAACAAGGTGACTGGAAGGGCTCCATGTAATATTTATGGATTTTGAAATTGCAACAGGATCTGCATCTACTGTTCATTCCCTAATGTTGTCACAAGTGTACTGTATGCAAAAACTTTTTTTGTGGCTTTTAATCTAGTGGTGTTGTGATGGCATCACACTGAAGGTAAATACAGGAAGCCATATCGACTCCTCTTCACTGTAAATCACTTGTCGTTGGGAGAGACATTCCCCCTGAATTATTAAATCCACTGTCCTTGACGGGAAGACAAAATATTGTCAAGGATGGCATTATTTTCCAGGATAAAATTGTTGTGTTTTTTAACACAACCTAGAAGGTTAGAGCTAATTGACAATGATATTATTATGCTGTAGCAAGATTAATGTAGTATATTAAACTCAGGGAAAATGCAATACCAAAGGTATACTTTGCATACATAAAACCCACACCAGGCTATTGATTAATATTTGGCACAATGAATCACATATTCTAATGGCATAGGAAGGGTTTAGGACCAATCTACCACTGATTATACCTCATGAACAGTCTCAGTCATAGCCAGAAATAAAACCATATTGTCGTGAGTGAGATTGAACTAAAGCCGTGGATGAGATAAAGGGATGGCAGGGGACGGAAACGGACTGTTGACGGCAATCTGACTGCAATCCATCAGTCTCCAAATTGTGTCGCAAGTGGCAAAAATGTTGCTCCCACTGTAGCTATACGCCGCCATGCTCATAAATATTCATCCGAGAAACTCATTTCTGTTAATATAAGAAATGTCTAAATGAACACGTTTATGACTGATATTTCAATTTCCAGTGTGAAAATAGGACGTTTTGTGTGTTGACAGATTGCTAATGGTTGTATTTTCCCCTCTCCTCTTTTTCCCATTTCAGTTGTGCTGCTGGATACCACATCTGTGCTTGGAGAGCTTGGATGGAAGACATACCCTATAAATGGGGTAAGGAGGGCAACTCTGCTCCCGATATTTTGCCTTCAGATTTGCTGCCCAGTGTGCCTTGTTCAAAGTGCATGGCCATTACTGCATCAATGAGATCAATTAGAATGATTTTAAGAGGTCAGAACAGGTGGCAGTGATCCGTTTTATAGTCACATCCTTGTTTTTGTACAGACTCCTCTGTCCACATGTGGAATACTGTAACTTGGAGACACATAATGAGCCAAGGAGGGAAGTTTTCCTGATCCGTTCAATCTTTTCCTATCAATTCCTGTCCTTTGTGTCATTTTAGGACCACAGAAAAATTATACTGACTCTTTAAATGTCAGCCAAAGGAAAACATATAAAGTGGCTGTCAGTCCAGCCCATGATTAGAAAACTAACCGCAACGTTTGGCTATATTTTCTGCATATTAAGATGTCAAAACCACTATTTTAATTGACCTTAATGAAATCCAATTCCAAAACACAAGTTGCCTCTCAGTTACCAGAGAAACAACTCTACCTTATTCTGTGTTTTTGTCAGTCATTTGCCAATAAAGGGTATTCCCATTTTGTCCTGGCAGTAACTGCCTCCAACTCCTCAGCAGTTTCTTGTCCAGCTGAAAATCAAAACTTTGGAAACAGCAGCGAGTGCCAAACTGAAGGTATTGGCGTCATGAAATATAGATGTGCTGACAACGAGCTGTAACATCCTCAGATCACAACCTTCATGTTGGATCAGAAAACAGAAGCAACCGCTGATGTCTGTTGTGTTGTTAGGTGACTGCAATCGGGGGAAAGTAGCAACACTGAAGGCTCTAGGAATGTCTTTTACTCAATGTTGAGGTTGTGTTTAAGATCTGTGCTAGTAAATGGTTTAAGTAAAACCTTTTGCAGATAAAAGGTAGAGTATAGGGGGTCATGCCTTTTTTTTTTTCTCTATCCTGTAATACTCTTACGACTCAACACTTTGTCTCCGAGGGTTTTAACTTTAAATGATCCACTGCTGGAATATCCCTACGGTCCCCCCCTGTCTCTATCTCTCCCTCCAAGGCCCTTGGTGGCCCATATCAGGGTTATGGAGGTGATTACATCATGTAGGTCGTGGTGACAGTCGCCCACAGGAAGAGGAGAGAGGGAGGCTGCTCCCTCTATGATTAAGCTGTCAGCCCTCTCCCCTCCTCACTCATCCACTATCCTCCGATTTACCATTAATATTTAAGGCATCGAGGTGAGAGGGCCTGAGGGAAGGTGTGAAGATCTGGGGAGGTAAAATAGTTTAAATCCCCCTCGCTACCTGGGAGCCGGCAAGAGGAAGTCAATCCTCACCATATTAGACACAGCCTGGTATCAGTCCGATACAGCAGTACACCATGTAGCTGCCTATCAGAGTCGCACACTGGTTCTAGTTCCGGATATAAACTACTGTCAGTCAGTCCTGGGCAATGTACATCTTAAAATAATTTCATATGCAGTAACTGCTCCAACACGATTACCTGATGATGAGTTTGCCAGGAATATAGCTGGTTGTATGATATGAAAATGAAGGTGAAGTGGAAATTGAGGTGTATATTTATGGATGAGTTTTTATCAAAAGCCAGTAAACAACTCTTGTAAAGAGAGGAAGGTGAGTGGTTTTGTAGAAGAGGAAGGTTAACCACAAGTACACACTGACTGGTCTGACAGCATCATAACACAGGACACTGGCATTCTGCATAATAATCCCAATAACAACAATTTTATCCTTGAGCAACTATCCAAAGTGTAAAGTGAATTGTTTAAGAGGATGGAAAGTAGTCTTTAGTGCCAAAAAAAAGAAAAGGGAACCATGTTTTACACCAGGGGGTTTCAGTGTCTAACACTGTAAGCGCTCTCTTACAACTGAGGACACTGTGCCCCCCCGATGAGACATTCTGTTGTCCATGGAGTCAGTTAGTTAGCTGTTGGCTTTTTAGCCTGCTTTTGTTTTTTTACATTTTGGCAATTAATTAGCAGTTTGCATTGTCCCCATACATGTACAGACAGCTGTCACTGGATTAATTTTATAAATGTGAATTTGATATACATTTCAAAACTTTATGATTCTAGAGTTATGAGTAGGACTTTTTTTGTGGGATTTGTAAGCGGATCTATGGACGTTTGTCTGGGATGGACAATGCAGATAATGATGTCCTCTGGAAGTCTGGGTCCTACTGAATCTAACAATATGCATAAATCACGTCTATGTTCATATTTGAGTGAGTTATGTTTCTGAGAAAACCCAACTTACTTTCTGCAGCAGCAAACCTGTCAGATGTAGTTGTTTTCTTATGACTGTTTTATGACAATATAATATTCCTTGACAGCAGGTTAAAAGATTGAGTGTTCATTTTGTAGAAGGTAAAAGTTTACAATACTCCTCTTCTTTACAACAAGCAAATTTGTAATTTAATTTGTCACATAGACAAATGCTACGTCTTTGCTACTCTTTGCCTTGTTGTGTTCAACTTTTGCATTTGACAGACACAATGGTTACGGTAAACGTTAAGAGTTCTTCAGCAATGCATTACTGTGAATTCCCCTCTATGGGCACACTTATGTGTGATTATCAGAGTTGCCGAGGTATAGTTTTAATTAAAGTGAAAGTTACAGGTGAAAGACTGAGAAGCTTCAATAAATTAGTAATTGTGCTTGGTCTTCCCCACCACTAGAATGCTTTTCCCTGTAGCTCCACATGATGGGCGTCTCCAGCACACTTTAAAGCTGTAAACAGATGTTTGTGCACTGTAAACACAACCATACGTCTTGGTCATGCCCAGCCTTCAGTGCAAGGTGCCCTTTGATTATTATATACCTGCTCTGCTTAGAAAGTAAATAGACCTTTTCAATTGTCCTGCAAGGGGAAACCATACAAGGAAGACTGTTAATGACTGAACTGAATGTGGGAATATAGTTAGAAAACACATTCCCCCTCCAAGGTTTTAGTCATTAGATTTGTACATATTGAACAGCAATTGATCTGTACCATGTCTTTCAAGGACTTTGATTCTGCAAAGTTTTTCCCAAAGTGGGGAAGTAGTTGTGTGTTTGAGAGGGCCAAAGGCAAGCAGATGCTTTAGTGGAAAAGCAGTTGAGAGGTTGTTTTCATGAGGCAAAGATGCGCGTGTTTGTGTGTCTGTGCTCAGTCTTTATCTCTGTGTTCTGTAGTGATGAAGAACAGGGCGTCAGAGGGGTGAACGAGAGAGAGACAGAAAGGAGAAGGAAAAGAGGGTTGATTTGGCGTCTGCATGCAGCCACGATAAGCTCCACTCAGAATGGGCAGACACACTGCTGAAATATGCATGAGTCATTTCCCAGTGGTGGGGGGGTGGGGTGGGGAGCACGGAGAGGAGCAGCTTATTTATTAAATTACATGAAACAGCTTTAAGGGATTAAGAATGCCTAATGTTGCCTTTTGTTTTCTCTCATTGACATTGTAATGGGAAATGAGCACAGGCAGGTTGGATGACAAAGAATGATGGTTGTCCATCATAAAGGGAGCGAATAATCCTATTTTTATCTGTTGTCAGGGATCCCAAGCAGCCAATAAGTCAGATCTACCGGGGGCGTATAAACACAGCGTTATGTAAGCGGGGAACGCAACGCCGGCACATTGGTTTACTGCTGCCAGGAACACTGCTCAGTCAAATATTAGGCTGTGCAACCCTGGTACCTCACAAGTGTTTAGCTCAGAGCCAGACATTTGTTTCAGTGTGTGTGCATGCGTGAGTTTGTGAAAAGGCGAGGGGGTGAATACTATATTTAACAGACCTTATTTCTTTAATAGCATCCAGCGACTGTGTCACTGTCACCAGTGATATGGATAGGATGCAGGTTGTTGTTGCATTCTGAATGACGTCTGATGCAACAGCACTTTTAGTGTAATGTGTTCCGAAAATTTCATTTAATGTGCATTTAACTACTTACATGTGTCCCCAGTTGCTGTTGATAACAGGCCTCTTTGCTAAACTTGCATGTGCTGCCCATTCCCATTGAAGGAACTGGGAAATATGTATTACTCTCATGAGATGATCTCTCTACAATTATGGCTGCGATAAAACCCCAAAATTCAGGACATGCATCTCCTCTAACCCTATTTTAAATCTTCTTTTTACAAATATTAGAATCATATTTGAAGCGGTGAGTATTTTGTATATTTCACATTTTTGTAAATTTTTCTAATTATTAAATTTTGCCGGAATAACTTGAAAGGTTTGAAATTCATCTGTGACTTAGAGCTTGTTGTCCAAAAACACATAACTAAGCTTCAGTGCCGCTCTGGATGACATGTACTCACCAGCAAATGTACTCACCAGTGCACAAAGTACATGTCACTCCGCTGCTGAAAATAGTGCTTAGAAACATACACTTTTACTCCCCACTGCTGAAGTAGGGAAATGTAGCAATAGAAACAAATGGACTTGGGACTGACAGGCTGGTGAAGTATTGGAAGACAGACTTTGTTTAGCATTGTTTTGGAACACAACCAGCCTTTGTGCTCAGAGTTAAAGATTCTGATTGTTTGCCTCAGTTAGCTTCAATCTGAAAGTCTTTGTATCATTTAAAGACCCTGCTCTTATTCATACAGTATTGGGTGCCAAATCGTCGATGATTTTTTCTTTCTTCTGTAGCTTTGACTTCCACCATGCAGCGTCCCTCTGTGTTATTGGGTGATGATGCACTGCAATAATAGCCAGCTTTCTTTATCGTGCTCCCATTACAACAAGAGCGAGCTCAGGCAGCTGCTAGTCGACATAAAGTCCTCTGAACAAGTCGGTCTGTCAGCTTCGGGAAATGTTTTCAGAGGATTGCCGTCAGATTCAGTCTTTGAGTTTAAGGGGGGGAGGTGGGATAACTTGTGAGCACGTAAATGAATAAGATTACTAACACGCTCACAAACGTATTTTCACGCCCTCTCAAGACCCCAATACTAATCCTTAATCTTTTTATTGCAATATTTAACCACAGTAATTGATTGCAACTACGCGACCTAAGGCTTATCTCAAAGCTCTTCCTCCATTCCTAATACTATTAGCCTTGAGAGTGAGAGAGGAAAATCTGTATGTCAGTGTCCTTCATAGCTCAGATAAACTTCTCCAAGGCATGCTGCTGAGTGATGGCCGGCAGCGCTGCGAGAAAGGAGGAAAAAAAAAAAAGGAATAATCCAGAATCACTCCACTTCTCCCCACGGAGGCTCACATATAAAAAAGGTATGATGATTTAGCACACCAGTGTTCGTCTCAGGGACCTCTGCCATAACCGGGCTTAAGCAGTGCCGGGGGATTCCTTAATTGGCTTGTTTCTTGTCAGGGACACACGGAGGCCGATATCTAATGCGCTCCCACACGGCATCTCGCTGACAGCAGAGCATATTCTGACAGCTTTTTGGGCCAACCCTCACCGTGTGAGGAATACAGTGGAGCTGACTTAGAGAAAGAGAGGGAAAGCGGGAGGGGATCGAGGTACTGGATGGATGCAAATGGGAAGACGAGGAGAACATAGAGGGAGGGGAAGAGTGAGGAGGTTATTAGTGCCTTGCTGAATGCAGCAGCTGAATACATGAATACGGGAAGTAGTGGCAAGCGAGGAGAGAAAATAGAATATGTGGTTGCTGTACGGTAGAGTTTAGACAGACAGACCTGTGTTTCTTTTGAAGAGTAGAAAGCTCTGGAAATCTTTGTAGAACACAATGTTTCAAATGCAAGCAGGTCAATAGTTCAGTGTAAATAAATAATACTTCTTAAGGTAAGATTTCTAGACAAACAGTACATCAATATGTGAGGCTTCAGCAGTCTCAGTTTAAATCTACTGGGTGTCTTCATTCTGGTAGTCATGTGTGGATTTATTGCTAGTGCTGTGTTCCAGTGACAAACCATGCGACTACCAGGAAGTATCGCTCCGCTGTCACTCAGTGCTGTCCGGGAAACACACAGAGAGTTTTGTACTGAAAGACTGTAGCTTTGTAACATTTTGAACTATCTTTTAAACATTACTATGTGCTAAAAGTTCCTGTGATCATGTAGGGTTGGGTTCTGATTGGTAGTTCTGTTCTGGATTCAGATTATGGTAAAACACCCAAATCGTTTTTCTTGCATTCGTAGTATTTGGAAGCAGACAGCAATGCACAAAGCATACATGTAGCTGGTTTCTGGCACTGAATATCACTATTGCTGATAGAAATGACAAATGGAGCCGGTGGCAGATTATATCACCTATATCCAATTGACATTATTGCCTTAACCCGCAGGTTAAAGTGAAGCTTGGCTAAAGTAGTCTGTATGCTCTCCGCTAGTAGGTGTCAGACACGAGCGCCAATCTGTTGGTATGGTCTTCTCTAGTGAAGTGATCAAGCTGATCATCACACTTTCATGTTTGGAATTTCCCAGTTAAGCTTTCGTACACATGATATCAATATTTGAAGCTTACCCTAATGGGTCTGAATCGGGGCCTCCAGTATTTGGAGCAAGTAGCTCATGAAAATGAGATGTGCAAAGTAAGTAGGCTACACCTGTGTCAACGCGTCAGGCACACATTTAATCAACATTTCATATCTAATGATGCTCATCTCATTTTCAGGTTGAGGCTACAGGTTGTGAATATGAATCATAGCTGCCAGTCAAAACTCGGCGTTCTCAGCAAACAAAGGGTGACAGATCTCAGTGTTTGAGTTTTAATGTCGCAAAAGCTGAATCTAATTGGGTTCCAAAGTGGATTCAGAAGGATCAGCGGATACAAAAATGGATCCAGATTTGATCAAATGTTATATTGTATAATGCATGTTTGCAAATGAGATAAATAAATCTACTACTGTAGGTGCTTTATAAATCACCTCGATGTGATTTGAATGTATAAACCAGTGTCGGTTTGGAACATTGTTACTTGATAACTGCTTTATCTTGTAATATTGCACAACACCAATAACAGCATAACAGCACCCAATTAATTACTGGATGATCAGAAGACCTACTTCTTCTTACTGTTAATCTGAAGTCCAGTGTTTAGGCTGTTTAGCCCTGCAGAAAGATAATACAACCATTCGTCAGGTGAAAGGGTGATATTACTGGCAGAGAAGTGATAGAAATCCCCAATTGTCTTTGTCTACCTTTTCTTCTCCTTCGGTTTCTCCTCCTGTCCTCTTCTCTTCCCCCCAGTTTGTCCTGATTTTCTACACCCTCCCCTCTTTGTCCACCCCCCTCCCCCTCCACCTCCACCCTCACGTCGACTTACCTTTGCTGCATATTGATGTCAGTGAAAAACTAGGTGTGTTTGTGTGTCTGGAACGTGTGTGTTTGGTTTAAGAGAAGCTGACAAAATGCTGGCAAGAAGGACTCCTACTCTAAATGCATAGCCAAAAGGAGACAGACAGAGGGAGAGATAGAGTAAGGGAGAGAGACAGTCAGCAAGACGGCGAGAGGATAAAGCCGGGAAACCATTCATTTTTTATAGGTAGTAGTTACACAGTTATACCGGTATTCAAGCAGTCAATCATGCATTAGCACAGACAGGCAGATAATCAGAAGCTATGTATTCAGACAGTAGGGCAGCCATTAACACAGACAGTCATATACATTCAGACACAACAAAATGGATCTGTAGACTTGCACCTTTTAGCAAAGTGTACGTAAAGAAAAGGCGGTGCTTTAAAATTTCCATATATTCCATATTTCTTCCTTCTTTATTATGATCCTTCAGTGTTATTTTGTTTTTATTAAGCAGGAGAACAGGGAACGGGGGTTGGTAATGTCAAACCATCAGTTTGTACATTGATATTTGTCTCTCTTTCTCTACACATCCAGGTGCACAGATTTGTTTTTTTTCTCACACATCACCAGTTCCTTTCTGTCTCTCTCTGTCTGTACATGCACACACACTCACACACACTATTGCGCACAGTCTCATGCGCATATGCACTCAGTGAGAAATAACAGTGAGGTGGCCCAGTTAGACGAAACCTGCCCAAGGTCACGGTGCTTTATCTCTAGTCGGCTGTTTACTCCTGTCTGTTTCACTTGACTTGCATGAGAAAAATATATTACAGTGACACTGACGCATGTCTACTGTATTCCAAACCTGAACCTCTACTCTGCACTTTTCCAGCAATGAATTTACTGCAGTGCCAGCAGGCTGATCACAGCCCCAAAAAGACATTACTTCTCAGCCACACCTAACCTATGCAAGAAACAGGGAGTCGTGGAAGTATTTACAACATTGGTTAAAACTGTTTTCAGAGACTGCTGGTTAGAGGTTCAACCAGCAATTTTTCTAGATTCATTGTGGCCATAACGCTAGTCACACACAATTCAGTGGCTGATCGTGTAGATTTGCAGCTTTCAGTTCTGTTATTTTTACTTTGTATTTAAGCTATTTAAAATCATTCTTTTGTGTCAAAATATTTTAATGCCTTCAAGCCCTAACCAGCTCTATGCACATAATCCCTTCAAGGTGACATGCCGCCGTTATATTACCTCTAACATTTGAGATGTCTGAACAGAGAAATCATTTCAGTGCGGTGTGGGAAGACTAATGTAGAATAAGGAGTAAGCACGCACATCCAGACAAAAAACTAAGGGGCAGGTGCTGAGCCAAAATAGAGCAAATCACAAAATAAACAAATACACGGCTCTCACACTGCAGGGCTCCCATATTCTCTACATCTTAACTAGATTACAAGCGAAATAAATAAATAGCGAATATGGGAGCCCTGCAGTGTGCGAGCCGTGTATTTGCTTATTTTAAGACTTTGTAATCAGTAATATTAGACATGTCAGGAATTTGCTTTATGTACCTTCAGGAGTCACCTTTGAGAATTTTATTAAGTTGAATTTTGTAGCAAAGTATATTAGGGTTGTGTGGTGTTAAGCAGTGGCAATGCAATTCTTGGGAAAGCACTGAGTGATTATTTTTTTTATAATTGTGATCATTTCTGAAGATAACATAAGCAAAGTGGATTGCCTGCTTTGTTTTATGATATTAATCTTTAAAATCCAGTTAGTACATTAAGATAAAAATATATCTTTTTGAGTTGTGAACTACAAAGAGGTCTGATAGCTCAGTCTCCTACTCATTGTCACTGGAGAAGCTCTCGAAGGTATTACCTGCCCGTATCCTTGATAACATTGTTAGGTGTCTTTCTGCTAGACTGTACGCAAATCTGAATCCAGCCTTGTAAGGTACCAGATTTTAAAGTATGTAGTAGGAAATGATCTTCCTTCAGGACAAGAGCCCGACTCTTTCTATCAACAGTTGAACATCTTTCTTTGTCTCCCAGATTATGTGTGGTTGATTGAAACAGGATTTTTCTTTGAGGCTGTCTATATAGTCTTGTAATACCTTTGTGCCTAGCAGAGCAATCGCAGTGCTCCATCAAGCTCTGACACATCCATTTGTCACACTCTCTGTGGTCAGATAGAAAAGCAAGGGAAGATGCGCGCACACACACTGAAATGTAACTCCAGGAAACGTGTCCCATTTTATAGTACACATGGTTTTATTGTATTTTGATGTCAAAATAAAAACAAAATGCATCTTCATCAGTTGTATCGTTTGGACATGGACATACTGTATCCGTGAACTGCTGAAAAAGCCATAGGAGACAATCCAGCCTGACATTTTCAAATGGAAAAGAAAATGTTCCAAACACAGATCAATGCAAAGTTGACATTTTATACTCCGTCTGATCAATGGAGTCAATGAAGTGACAAGCTGGAGTGGAATGCGCCTTATCAGTAGTAGAACTACAAGAAAGCAATGTTGATTAGGTAATTTGTAAATGTTAGGCACATATCACTTTATTGCAATGCTTCCTTTTGTATCCATCAACAATTTTAATACTTCCTTTAAATTAGCCATATAAGACCAAAGCCACTCAAATAAAAACAATAATACATATAGGATAAAAGTTAAACATAATGGAATGCAAACGGGACAAGTTAGTGTTGTCAAAATGCTTTAGAACTATTTTAACATAATTTCCAATTTTTACGATTTCTTATTGCAGTTCGGGACTCTTACAGCATGGTGAAGGGTTTTCAGAGCGACTTGCAGAAAGTGGTGTTACTGTGTAAATGTGTTACTTTGGCCAAAGGTCAGCCCTATAAGGACTGAATCCTCACAGACTTCAACTGATGTCACCTGTGTGTAGGAGTGTGTCAGGGCTCCAATCACTGAATGCGGAATGGGACATCACTGTGGACAGTAAAAATGAATTGTTGTCACCTCACTGCTTAAGGAAAATAGTTGGACCACCTCAACATTTCTGAAAATCGCCATCATAAGACAAATAAGACATTGTTCTGGTTATTCTTGGAATTAACATTTCTTTCGTGCCAACTTCGTCCCAATCTTCTTTCTTTCTTTGTTATGCTTCTGGATTCTTTGTGGGGGCATTTCATGGCTCCATTAGATATCGGACAGTATAGACATGACAGGGAAAGAGGGATCGGGAATGATATGCAACAAAGGACGTTGCGATTTATAGATTGCGGTTGACCAGGACCCCTAGGCCACTAGGGCACCCCCTTCATCACTATTGTAACCTCACAGCACTATGCATTGTGGGCTAGGCCCTTGAGCAAAGCCTGCAGAACTGTGCACTTACAGTAAGAGTGCATAAATTGCTGGAAAAGTCAACCGGAGAGCCCTCAAGCACTTGCTGATTTCACAGTGGGACGTCTGTAAGTCTGAGACTGTAAGGGTGAATGGTGGGAAACGTCTGGGGTATATTGTAATGCTTGGTTTTAGTTCCCACCCGGTTCAATTCTTCTTCAATGTTGGCAGGTTCCACAAATAAAACTCTTAATATTCAATCGCTGAAAATCATGAGGTTATTAAAAGGTGTCAAATGTATTGCTTACATGAAATAGACGTGTTTCATGAATCTTATTGAATATTTTTTGCCAAACACATGTACACTATTTCATTGATAACACTATATGATCAAGTCTCTGGACATTGGTTGGGACCAATCAGAAGCCCACTGTTTATGCAGTGAACTGATTGTTTGCTGTAAAAGAAAAGCCCTTTTCTGCTTCAGGGGAAGCTCTGGGTCACCTTATATTTACCACTAACCACCTCTAATCTCATACACGGAGAGCAACATGAAGTATACATTTTCACTCTTAGAGATAATAACCTCATAATCTGCCCACATGTGTGCTATCTGCTATCTCCCTCCCCCTGCACTCTTCTATTACTCTCTATCTCTCCTGCCTCCTACCATCAGTCCCCTCTCTCATGACACACTGTTGCATCTTAGCAGGAGTTCATACAATAAAGATGACGACCATCCATCTCTGTTACAAATGGGTTACACCTTTTACAGCCACCGCTGCTGCTGCTGCATCAGGACACTGTTGCTGCTGGTGAAGGTCATGTATCCTGTCATGCCGAAAATTGAAATGGTTCCCATACATATTCAAAAAGTCAAATGGTTTGCAAAGGGTTCAGATAATGTGCATCTATATTAATAGTTTGTGTCTACCGTGGTCCGGTGAACAGATACAGAGATAAATGCAGGGTTTCAGATAGAAATTATATTAGATTAGATATTTCTCTTTGCAGCTGAGTAGAGTTTACATGCTTCTATGTAAAACTGCTGGCGGGGCATACAAAAAACTTTTCTCAGCTCATTCTATCGGAATATAAGTCACTCGCCTCCCAAAACCCCCTCAGTCCCATATTCAAACCAGTGGAGGGTGTGGATGGATAGGAGCTCTGCTGCATCTTGTAACAAAATGCTGGGGTAGAAGATTAATCACAGCACTGCAGGACAAAACCTCCTCCTCTCCCCCTCCCCGCTTCTCTTTCACCCTTGGTATCAATTTACTAAACCCTCAACGATGGCAAAGTCCCTGCATCTAATATCATTTGTCTCCAAGACTTCTGAAATCCACTTATAAACTACATATCTGGGGAGCGAGTGAAGCAAAGACAGATCACTGGCAAAGTGATCTGTTATTTGGCCCGTGTGATGAATTATTAGATGAAGTCACCAAAGCTGTCAGCTTTGAAGGAAGAACACTTTTACTGAATGCTCCCCTAATGTGGCGCTCTTGGACAAGTTGGAATCTGCAAGATGTGACTGTCATGTCAGTTTTTAAAATTCAACATACAATATTCAAACATACTGACACAATTAGAAGGGCACTGACTACATGCTGTACTATCGTATTTTTATGTTGTTTGAGAGTATAGTATTGCTGTTTAAAAGTGAAAAACAATTGTGCAAATAATTCAAATGTTACCATTCCCTCTGCATGGGCATTTCTTATTTAAATTCTTCTCCTTCTTCAATGAAATGGAGTTCGAGCTGTGATAGAAGAGAGACAGGGTCACTTGGCTAAGATTCATCCCCTGGAGTGCCACAGTTCATCCTCTCTCTCTTTTATAACCAGAGACAGAAGGATGGGAGAGAGAGAAATATCTTGTTTTCTTCAGCTTTCAAGTCTAACTTCAATCTAGATCTTGGATCCTACATGGGAGGGGGGGGGGCATTCGGGGTCAGAAGATGATTCCTGTTAGAGGGATATGGTTTCATTGGAGATGAATGTTCCGTCTGGCATGCTCTCTAAAATGCACTTAACATTTTATACAAATTCTGAGGATGCTGAAAGCTGTGCCTCACCACACGCTTTCTTTGTCTATCTCTTTGCTGCTCTCTATGTCCTAATTGATCGAGTAGGCCAGACAATCCCGTATTGTCTGCACTCATTTCCAGTCAGGCTTGTTTAAGCGTTACAGACTGGAGTCAGATGGCTTTGCAAGGGAAGATGTCTCCTACTGTTACCAGACAGACAGGCGGACATGGGTGACGGACACAAACACACTAACTTAAAACCAATACGGCAAACCTAAAACAATATTGTGCATCCTGGAAGTAGGTCTGCAATAAGAATGATTCCTATTGGATATTTGGCTTCTATGCACCTTCATTTAAATGCTGTTTTATAATTTGACATTTCGATATCTAATTTAAAGACTGTATTTTGGATGTTTTCTTAAGGCCTTACAAATGAACTCGGTTGCCAGTACACGTAGCTAAAACTAATGCAGTCTAATACAATAGTCCTGCAATAAATCTTCCCTCCATAAAGGTTATAATATCCAGTTGTTGTAGGTTAAATAATTTCCAAGTTTTTGCTGGTGGACCAAATAAACTGTATTTACCATTTCTCATGTCATTGCCCATACAAATCCCCACCTTCTACCAGAGCTCTAGGTTTCAATAGATCATCAAAGGCAATCAAATCCATCACAATCAAATCCAAGAGCCCCTACAGAAAGCCAAGCCAGTCTGGAGTAATTCCATTAGTGGTACATTTAAGCTCCAAACTCTATTCTGTAAGCATTTCTTTCATTAAATGTCTTCAGTGACTCTCTCTCTCTCTCGAGTGGCCACACTGATCTCCAGCTTTCTCTCTGGTAGGCTCAGTCCCGGGTTTGAGTCTGCTGGACAGCTGGAGTTTGCATGATCTCCCCACATTTGCATTGGTTTCCCCTCGGTTCTCTGGTTTCCTCCCGGAGTTGAAAAAAGAAGCAAATATGCAGATTAGGTAAATTGACAAATTGGAGACCATAAATTGCCTCTAGGTATGAGTGTGAATGGTATTTGTGTCGGTGCTGTGATCACAATCTCTGTCACTGGGATGCAACCCCTCTCAACCGTGCACTGGATAAATTTACATAGGTAATGGAAATTTAGTCAAGCTGACAAAGATAACTAACACATACATCTGACCAATAAGCGACTGGCTATTAAGCCAGAGCTTGAAATAGTGACACATCACACACAACTGCATCCATGTGGTCTTTTCTGGTAATGCCCTAGTGAGTGCCCCGAGCAGGAGATTAGGTCACACCCAACTGCACCTGTCTGGCACTGGTTTTTAGCCCTTATCTTACTTTGACACTGTATTTGGTTTTGACTCTGTACACCAATCCATCCATTACAACCTCCTCCCCAAGACTTTCTGTAGCTGTGTGTGGTACACTCTACTTTATATTTTGCTACTGAATGCAAATTATCGGTTGTTTTAAGCTATTTCCAGGAGCAACCTAGCGTTCTAGTTTTTCTGAAAAGGACAGTCATTGTTTCATATTTTTGTCTGTGTATTTATTTATCTGTCAGAATGGCAAGACACACTGATACCATAATTATTAGCAAAACATGAGAGGACTTATTAGTCTTTTTAAAATATTAGTTTTATATTCTGGAAATTTGATGACTTTGTATTCTTAGTTTTGTTTTTCCCACTACTGAGTTTTTTCTTTAGCCTTAAATTCGATGTCAGGTATCAAAGGCTGTTTGCAGCAATCAGCTTTAAGTTGCATCCCACCAGCCTGAACCTACAGTAATCCTAATTATCAACTTAACGTCCAATCTTTATCCTATAGAATCCCTTGAAAACAGTCCTTTGCTGAGCATTTTCCCCCATCTTCTCCATTCTTATGAGAAAACGTTTTGGCCCTCAAGCAACACATAAATGCTGCAACACACATGCACGCTTACACACACCATCCTCACACACTGTTACACACAGCTCAGCATTCATGTTACTCCCTTTACCTCTTGTTCGCTCTGTCTTACTGTCTTGTGAGTTGAACATCACTGTTCATCTTCCCCTTCCACATCCTCTTGATATCTTTCTCTCGTTTCTTCATTTTCACTACCCCCCCCAGCTCTGACAGCCTCTTCTTAACAGAGAGCAGCAGACTGTGAAAACAGGCGAGAGGCAATGTGTCGCAGGTGTGTTTGAGTGTGCTTCGTCTCGTATGTCTGCAGAGGGAGGACGGTATAATTAACTAAGTGAAACATTATAGTTGAAGTGATATTTATTATGTTCCTCCAGATAACGCAGTGATTTTATTATTTCCGTTTCATGATTGCTTCTCTTCTTATACTTCTTATTCTAATACTGCTGCCTTCAGGTGCACTCTGAGATACTGTGGTGCACTCTGATAGTTTTTAGTGGGAAATAGTCATCAAATGAGTGCTGCAGCAAGGCTTAGCTTTCGGCCTGTGATGTGTTGTTAATAATAATTTCAAAAAGTATATAGTGCTGCACTTACTAACTGAACTGGAAAAAGTGTACATTGGGTGTATTCCTTTATTACAAAATGTATAAATATTTCAAAAAGGGTGAATAAAGAAATAGAACAGCATACATGTAATAAGGAGCACAACCTTTGCGGTAAACTGTTGGGATGGAGTCCATTCCCTTTGCCATGAGGATCTGGTTTGGTTCCCTCGTATGTCTTATACAATATTTGGTGGCAGAATAATCGTATTGAACCTCAATCAGTACAATATTATTTCACCAATACAGGTTTCTTGTGTGTCAGACCAATAAAGCAGGTTATTAAATTATCTCAATTGGGACTGAGAGAAAGAGACACGAGAGCATGAGATAGTGGTGACCTTTTAAACAGTTTGACACATGCCAGAGTTGTATTTATCATTGCCTCCACTGAGTGCTGATCTGATGATATACATACTGGAAAATAACAGTATTCAATAGGCCTGCCGATTAGGTTAGAGGGTATACAGAAATGAAATCTTGGTGACTAAAGACTAAGACGAAGCACAGTAAAATTTGATTGCTCCCATGAACCCTTCATTAAGCGCTATACTGATCCCCTTTTATAACACAAGGAGAACTTGACATTAAATTAATGGTCTAGGTAGATTCTCTTTGCATCTGTCTATAACTTGCTTTCCTCTACCTGGGTGACCTGGTCTTATCTAAGTCTATGGTTGCACCCTGCTACCTCAGCCACTGGTGGTGTGTTTGTGTGTGTGTGTTCATTGCACCGCTGTGTGCAGCCGTCACTGTGATCTCACATCAGTCAGAGGCTGCTGAGCCACACATTGCCATTCCAGGCTGCCTGCCTGCTTGTCTCTCTGGCAAAAATAGATATGTAAAACGACAAGCTCTTTTCCCCTCGTTTTTTCCCACGCACAGTTTGTCTGAGCTGGGGGGGGGGGGGGGCTCTCTGGTCTGTGTCAGCTCAGATGACAAAAAGTCAGCGGGTGTGGAGGGGAGTGACACATCACCGTTTAGGCAAATGAGATAGAGGAGAAGAGGTTGAAAGGAGACATGGTTCATGCCCTTAACCAGTGTTGATCCTGCAGGTAGATGGGGTTTTACTGGTGTGTGGGTTTTGAAGCTGCTGATTAATGATATTTTTGCCAGCAATGAAGAGATGTATTTTCATCACAGATAATACAGATGGATGCAAATTGAAGTAGAGATATGATACTCAACTTTGGCTATCAGAAATAATCAATATTTATATTAAATAATAGACTTTAACTAACATTAACAACCCTTGAAAGGGGAAAAAGATGGCCAATTAATTAATTCAGTTTCAGTCTACAGTAAAGGTTGCTGTGGAGTTCTTCACTCATGTACATTGACCTTAATACTTAATGCACACAAACCCCATAGTAATCAAGTTCTTTATAAAGGAAAGGTTTATTAAACTATTAACTACACACAGCTATAAGTACTACTTTCAAACTTGGCTGGATGAGGCAGAGGGCCTTCAGCACCTTCAGGTCAGGCTCTAAAGGGCAGAGCCAAGCGCAGGTCTCTGAACAGACCAGCAGCCCTCTCGCTCGGGAGAAGGCAGCTAGCAGTCAATCAAAGAAAAAGGTCAAAGGAAAGAGTCATAAGAAAAGAGAAGAGCAAAGGGAGGAATCATGATGATAAGAGAGAGATCTTAAGGTGTCTTCTTGTTTTTTAGTCTTCTGTAAAAGGGACGGCAATGTCCGATGTCAACAGCACAAATCTTTACTCCACCCACCCCAGATCTTTCCTGTCTGTTATACTAACTATTAGACTAACTATGTTCTTTGTTGCAATTTCTTTTTTAAATAATTGATTTCTATAATAAAGTAAACACCTTATAAAGACAGTCATAGACAGTGTTAAACCACGCCAATTATAGTCAATATGTTTAATAACCACACAAATACATATTTCCCATATATGTCTGTATATACTGTATTCTTACCTATGTGCATGATTAAAAAATGACAGTAAACTCAATCTAAACCAGGGTTCCTTTGATAACAGAGATGTCTCTGTCCTTCTGCTAAGAGAAGACAACAAGCACATACTGTGTGTGTGTGTGTGTCTTTCGCAATTGCGGAATCCGTTAACAATTCAGTGACACGTAAACTTATCCCGCACGTATCCCTATATGTACTGTATATCCACATATATGTATCTTCATAGGTTTAGCAAATGAAATAAGTAAAATAGAATTACTATCAGTCATCCACCTCTGATCTCTGCTACAGGAGTGTAGAAGAGGAGGGGGGAGGTGCAGAGGACGTGGGCTACCCCCCACACAGATATATCGGCACTCAGAGATTGTATCGTGCATTTCAACTTAAATCTTATTTTATTACAAGCTGTGATCAAATGATGTTTCATTAGTTATTAAACAAAATGAGACATCCCATCTTTATCTTTATCTGGATTACTGGATAGGTGTAAACCATTCCTGTTGGTTCAGTATGTACATCAAAATCAGCATGTTAAACATATTAAACTTCCAAACCTTTCAAAGGGTTGGTTAAACATAGCATATGAATTAATATACATTTAATTCAGCATTGCAAAGTCAGTTTCTTTGTTCTTGTGTAAGGAGTTCAGAGTGTTGGTTCGTCAGCCCAAATGTTGGAATGTGGGACAATTAGGCTAGCTTACTACAGGCCTGATATAAATTTGGCAATTGTCACTTAACCTTCCAGTAACGTCATCCCTGAGTCCTGGTGGTTCGTGGTTTATGGCCCAGAGTACATGCTGATTTCATGCAGACTTCATCCTTGATACTTAACAGAGACTTGTTTCATGGCAGGGAACATGGCTGTCCCACACTTTAGTAGAGTTGAATTCTTTCTCAATGAAAGACAACAATTATTCATCATCGGGCTCCTTATCACATGCTGATGCTAGGCAGGTGTGATGTTTACCAATGTGTGAATCATGGCTGTCTTTTCTTAGACAGCCTCTTTGACTCTGAAAAACAAGGCTTGTCAAAATACAAATTTTCATTTCTTCTTTCATCCAATAAAAGGGTCATTGTAAAGCTTTGCATCCATTAATGCCAGCCTTGATTGATTTTATACAACAGCTGGAGTATCGATCTATGGCTGCCATGAATGCCTGATAGATTGGGACCCTCTCCAGAGGCACAATAATGGACATTATACTGTGCTAAATGACATAAATGTGTTGCTGCAACATCTTGTGCTAAATTAAATGAAATACACAACATAGACATAAGGCCATGTTGAATGTCTAAGCATGCTGCTTTGGCAGTAATGTCTTATTTCCATGAAAGCTGACACTATTATTTTATTATATTTCATCATAACAATGACATTTAACATCCGTCACTACACTGTCTTTTGAAGGAAAACTTATATGTGGCTTTTCAAGGCCAATTTGTTTTGAATAGATGAGTTCTGTTATGTGGGGATCAATAAAGTCTTGATGGATGGCCTTGATCATTGCACTGGGCTGGTGGGATAGCTGTCACATTCTGTAGGAGGCTCAGTCTCACCGGTCCTTTTTCCTTTCCCCATTGTCTCAAGCTGTTGACTTGAGGTTGAGAAAAACTGGCATTTTTTAATAAATTTAGAATTGTGCAACTGTTATCTATTCTTTCTTCTGTACTCTCAATGCCTCAACATTACATCCATCGTGTGGCTTATCTCAAGAAAGCAAGCACCCTCTGCAAAAATCTTCCAATGTCACAGAGGGCAAAAAGTGTAATAACCGAAGCTGAGATGAAGCTGTTCTGTTTGCCTTGGTCTGTCTGAACAATTTGATAGTTTGCTCTCTGTGCTGCCGCTTCTCTCTCTTTGCTCCAAGAAGTATTGCTTGCCCAAACAAGATGGAACTAGTGGAGGTCTGTCAGTTTTTACATGTTCAAACCAGGTTTCAAAAAGGTATAGAAAGCTAGGGTTAACACTTGGAAAGTCAATACTAATATTTGGCATTTAAATCAATGAACAGCCAGTCTGCGCCGCACAAACCTCTGAAAATGATAGAGGTTTCTTGCTGACCACAGTTGGTGTATATGGTTAAATTATTATGGTGTCAATGTCTCACCAAGGAAATCATTTCAGTGTAGTGGGGGGATTTTACTCAACAGTCTGTTCAACCTGCAATCAAATGTGCCTCAAAGGAACTGCAAACACTTTTTATTTTATTAGTCTTGCTCTCACTGGCTGTCATTAGATTTCAGAGGTCTTGCACCATGACCATGATATAATTCTAGTGGAAACACTTAATCTGTGTCAAGTGGTCAACATACAAAGATACTGAATATCGGTGCCAAACATCAGTCCAACATGAGCAGCCTTTAGAATGTCACACAGGTTGAGCTCTATCTGCAGTGCTCTCGGCTATCTTCGGCGGGCGGCTGAGGCCATGACCAGCAGGGTGTCACTTTTGTGAGCACCACAGGATGACAGATGGGTGCTGTGGCTCCACCCTGCTGGCTACCCATCCACTGTGATTGATGCAGGAATGAGAAAAGCGCAGGGTCTTTGGATTTGCTCACCACTGTTCACTTGCTCCTATTGATTTAGGGGTGTGCTGGTGATGGGCAGTGAGATACTGATACTGTGTGTGTGTGTGTGTGTGTGTGAGAGAGAGAGAAAGAGTAATGTGGGTTGCATCTTACTTGTTTTTAATAAATATTTGAAGAATCAATCCATAAAGAACAGTGACAAACAACCAGATATCTAAGAAGCTCTTCATAAAAATGCACCCAACTTACAAATTAAACCTTAAGCATAATTCTTTGGTATAACAGGACCATCTAATAAAGATCTACAGAAACTAGTTTGATATGGAGGGCAGTGTTCATACCAATAGGTTTGGATCACATCTGATGATGCTGTCCCAAGATTCACTATTTTGATGGGCCATTTTTTTCCCCATATGTTTAGCCACTTACAGTATCTCAGTAGATCTGCCTGGGGGATTGTGTGTAGCAGTTAAAAGTCTGCAACTGTAGATACAAGACAGATGAAACACAATGCATGAATTACCTGTATACAACATTGTACAGCTCTATTTTGGACCTCTTTATTGTCCTCAGTTTGTCAAAACTGCCAATTCAGTTCAGTGTGTTAGCAGCAGCAGCACAGCTTCAGCACAAAGATCAACCCGATTAAAAGAAGATACTGCAGTGATGCCCAAAAAGAATTTACTGCCTGGTGTCAAACAAAAAACAAAACAAAAAGATCTGTTTTTAGAATGGGAAATGAAGATTGCATGCTGTCGTCACAGTGGGAATCTACCTGTCAGCCGTTCAACGACTGCATTTTATTTTATTGTGTGTTACAAATGATAATGCACTGTAAAATGACTTTCTGTTATATTGTTGAGGTGTGAAGGCAGTTTAGTCAGAGACACGAACATCAGGGAATTGACCATTTGTAGCAAATGGTTACGCAGTTAAATTTGGCAGAAAAGCCTCTGCTCTCTAAGGGGTAGCTCTCAAAGTTGCAAAGAGGTTATTGCGGCCGTGCTGAATGCCGGCTTGGACGTCACTAATCAGCCGATCGCCACAACATGAATGAAACAGGTGATTCATGTTAGCTAATGCACACTAAACTTTAGTGATATCTGAATGACCCTATGCTGCATCTGGCTTACACGTCTGGGTCTAAACGATGACTGCAGATAAATTTACTGATATACTGAAGTTATTGTCTAGCCTACTCCCCCTGAGTTAAAGCATTTATTGCATATGAGTGAGAAAAATGTCTAAAATCAAAACGCTACATTTTCAGATGTTTTCAAGATCTTTGTTTGAGCAGATGTCTGATTTCTTGCCTGTGGTCAAACATCCCTCGCTGCCAGTTTTTAAAATTAAAGTCAGCTTGTTGACGAATCCTCTCCCGTTTATATTTCTGCATCCTGCCAGCAAAGCCACATAATTATGCATGGCACATAGTAGATAAAATTGTAGACTTATTAAAGAGAACACGATCAAGACGCATTGAAACAAAGAAAGAGAACCTTGATCACCACGTTAGGATGCAGTCTAAACACAGTCATTGTTGGCCAAGTATGCATGATGAACAGTTCCAGCACCAGGTTGTCATTTGAAAAATAGTGTGTTCCTTCCAACCTGCTAAAGTGTCAATATAAAAGATTTTCTGACATCTTCAGTATTGCCATGCAGATTCTGTCCAGTGTCAAGTTCTGCCAATATCGCTCATTGGCACAGCTTCAGTAATTGAATTGGAAGGCCTAAAGTACACAGTGGAAATCTATTTCCATAATTCTCCAATCAAAGTATAGATTGTCTTGTTGGCACTCAGTTAAACACAATGACTCGGCCGAGGTTGCCAGATATTGACGAAATCCCCCAAGTTAAGCCCTACTTGTCCCTTATGAGCCCTCTATAGACCAACTTCTGTCACACACACATTTGTGATAAAACACGCGCACACGGGCATAGATCTGGGGTAAACATTGGGGTTGTGCAGAGAGCCATTTAAACATGCTTTTTTAAGTTAAACTTGTACTTGAGAACAGGTAGGAGCTTTTCTGTTTCTATAATGTGAGAAAGTGGAAGACGTTTTTGTCATGTTACTGTAAAATATGTCCAATAATATATATATTTGTAATTTTTCAAATAATTTGTCCTGTAAGTTAAGTATAGAATGTATATAATGTAGCATAATATCAGCTCCCAATTATAAGCTGAACGTTGCCATTGAAATATAAATGTTTCAATGTGTTTGGAGAATCTTTTGGTGGGTGGGAGTGTGAGTGAGTGACTTTGGAGTTAATGAGGTGCTTTGAATGTAAAATAAGTTCTCATTGTCTCTGAGACCAAATCTTATTAAATGGAGGGGGGAGGGGGGGTAACTGTATCCACTTCTCTTGCAGTCATAATTTCCAGCCTATGATCATTAATATTCATAAGTCATAAAAATGCTGGAAGAACACATTTAATTTTGCATTCGCACCTTATTTTTGTCTCACTTTCTCTCACTTAGTTTTAGTGGTTTTACTTTCTTCTCATTGTTTGTTCTTTTCTCATAAAGTCAAAGAGCTGACATCAAGTTCCCTAGTGAGCAAAGACTCTTCATCCATCTCCCTCATTTCTATTACTATCGTGTGTGTGTGTGTGTGTGTGTGTGTGTCTGTGTGTGTGGTGGAGGTTTTTCATCCATCACAGAAGGAGGCTCTGGGATTAAATAAAAATCTCTCAGTGACAGTGGCATCGCACACACACACACTCACAATTCAGCAAGGTGCATGTGTTTGCAAGAGACAAAGTGTATGGGGAAGGGAGGGCATCAGGTAGACAGAATGAGACAAACAGAGGAGGGAGATGGGAATAGAGAGGGAAGAGGAAAAAAGGAGGGTGTTTAAATGGGGAGATAGATCCGATAGCAGCTGGGTCACTGCATTTTAATGTTAATGATGTCATACATGCAACATGTGAGCCTGTGTCTGTGCTGAGCTTTTTCACAGAAATGCTTCACCGGAGGAGGGAAAGAAAGCACTGATTTAGAAGATGGGCTGATTTAAAGAAAGAAAGCTGCCTGTGGGTGTTCATGCTGGCCAGGTTGTTTCTTCTCCCCAGTATTTATCTTTGCCTTAATTGAGAGAAGAAGTCTCGAGAGACCGGGAGAAACGCACCTGCTCCCAACTCCACTGGCGCAGTGTGCATGTGTGTGTAGCCACAGCAGAATCATGCCTTGTTCTAAGTAAAGCAGGCGAGGCTACAGGACACCTTGTACAATCCTGCAATCCCCGCTGATGACAAAAGAAAAAGAGATTATAAATATTTATTCAGATCCTAGTCTCCTGCGGCCCAAATGAACACCTGTGAAGTCACTGTATTCTTCTTTGTCACCAGCAATATAGCAGCAATGTCCTGTTTGTCTCCCATAGGACATTTGCAATTCCTCCCCAAAATTGCTGTGGGACCCGTTAAATTCCAACCATGGGATGAAAAGTTGTACTATATTTATTTATTATTTAGACACACAACTAGTTCATATATTTCAACAAAATTAACTATCTTTATTTGATCATTTCCATAGTTTAGACTGTTTATACTTGTCATTAATTGAAATGCGTAATACCACAAAGTTGTATTGTGCAATTGTGGGTGTGTGTACACATGCATCCTAGTGTGTGTGTGCTACTGTATTCTGTTTAGGTTAGGTTAGATTCTACTTTATTGTCTAATATCAGATATGCTGAGATGTATACAGTATGAAGTATGCAGAGTATATACATATGTATAGAGGTATTATATAAATACACAGTAAGGGGTATATGCTAAGGTGTATGAAGTATGAGCAGTATTAACTGTATAAGAAGTGCGAAATGAATACACTAAGATATTTGTGTGTCTCAATGACATTTGAAATTTTAGATTATAGTATACATGCACACAGTAGACACATTATCTTTAAGGATCTTCATGGTATCAATGTAACAGCTTCCAGTTTTATCTCCCACTGCTCAGTTAGTTCGCACCATCAAAATGTGCAGTGGCCAAGCTAACTGCACCAGATAGACTGCCCCAAATTACAAAATGACTTTGTGCCTTTCTGCCTTTCTACAGTTTATAGTACTGTATATGTGTGTGTGTGTGTGTGTGTGTTAGCCAAATCAAAGATTCAAATATTTTCACAGAATGAGCACACACCTCCTGCCAGTCTAATAGTAAACCTTTCAAAGCCCCACTCCTTAACCTGCCCCAATGGTTTCTGTCAGTAATATAATTATTAAGTAATTCTTTTATAGCAGGTCATAACACACTCTCATTCACACAGAGGGACATTTAACTTTTAAATTGTATTTAATTCCTTTTTTTTTTCTTTTTTTTTACAACCTCAGACCCAACCAAGTGGCGGGGATGTTTAGGGTCGCTAAATGTTTAATTTCGATCGAGGGCGAGTGGAGCGGGTTATGGCACTGTGGTTAAAAGTGCTGTTCTCAATAGGGCTCCAGGTTTCACAGATTTAATGAAAGGAGCTCACCTCTGGGCGAGTGGCCAGTAAAATGACTGGCTCTCTTTCATGTGAGAGAGAGAGATGGGCTATAAGGGCCTTGGTCTCAGGCTGCAATCAATCAACCACATTTTCTGACCGTTCTTCAATTATGCATGTTAAGGCTGGATGGCAAGGTGGTGAGGTGACCGGCCAAGGCTTCCCTTAAAGTTTCTTTACTTTACAAAAGAAGTTAGTTGGCATTCAGATTACAAATCAGCGCCAAGCAGCAAAGTGGCTATGGTCTCGGTGGTCAGGTTGGTGCTTTTAAGGGGACTACAGACTTAGTCCCAATGGTGTGATGCCGTCACAGAAATGTCTCTTTTGTTTAGAAGTCAATTAAGAGGATATAAATGTAATTAGTTGTGAGACAATTTAGAAAACCTGTATTCCCAGCTCTTGTAAATGCATAGCCACAGAATGACTTATTCAAAAGTGCTGCCACCACATAGCTGCTTGACATTATCAGCTAGCTGACAAGATGTGAAAGTCTTGGAGGCCTTTAGATCAGATGCGAAGTGTTTAGTTGGGGATTCAAGAGGCAATGTGTTCCCATCACCGTGGATTGTTTTCCCCTTTGGGACAAATCACACTGATATCTCTGCCTCGATCTCTCTGTTTCTGGCCACAGTTTATCTACAATGGCGTTTAAGCTCATTTTATTGCCTCCTAACTTTAGTAATTCTCTTGTATCTCCAGAACAGACCGCAATACATTTTTAACACATTCCATTTTTCGCCTCCTGTTTTCTATCTTCTCGTTCTCTGTCTCCCAGATCTTTCACACGTTACTTTGTTATTAAAGAATGTAGTCTAATAGAAGGAATGTCTTCAGTTTTATACCATGATATTAGATTTCAAATCCCTTCAGAACAGCAAATTGCCTTGATGCACTATATAAATGTCCTGGGTAGAGAGGCTGAGAGCTATGTCTGACCTTGCTGTGTGTGTGTGTGTGTGTGTGTGTGTGTGAAGACTTGGTTCAGTTCTCATTTCTAGTGGACCTCACAGTCATACTGTCACATACATGCACACTGGGGTTGCTCAGTACTGTAACGGTCTTTCACTACTGATATGTGATCATCTGGGGTTCAGTGGCTTGTGTGGTTGCCCTTTAACAAGCATTGTAGGAACATCAAGTTTAACTATACACTTAATATCTCTCTTCACTTTTATGACGGTGAAGCATTCTGAACTGAACCGATCAGATACAAGTGTCGTCCTTTCTTTATCTGTTTGAGCTTGAATCACCAATTTCATTTTGTTTGCATCTTCAGCAAAGACATGCTTCTACTTCTACGGCTGCAAACTAGAGGCGATAGAGCGTTTGTAGTCGGAGGCCCAAAGCTCCGGAGCGCTGCCTCAGGTTGGCAGCCTCAGTGACCTCTTTTAAATCGTTTCTTAAAACATACTTTTATGGGAAAGCTATTACTCATAGTTCTTGATTCATACTAATACTTGTTTTTATTGTGTTTTTTGCCTGCGTGAAGCACTTTGTAACTTGGTTTTAGAAAAGATTATTATTATTCTTACTTGTTTCCGTACATTTTCATGGTGACCTTTTTCAATTCCTGAGTCATGTTTCCCATGTGGAAATGTCAAACATTTTCTTTCTAAACAAAGGCAAGGTATCCTCCTGTATAATCTCTGTTTCTTCACTAACCTTCCCGAGCTACAGAGTTTGCCGTTGTTAAAAGAAAGTCTTTGAGCCCAAGAGTGCTGATGCATATTTCCTCCTACAAACACCTCTGAAGTTGATTAAGTGGTCACATCGCATTCAAAAGGCCTGAAGGGTAGATTGAATCAGCATGTTTAAATAATTGTGCAAGTTCCAGCACCTGTGTAACAAAAGTGACAGAAACCAAAAAGGATTGTTTTGGGTTCAAATATGAAATGGAAAGAAAGTAGGTCATTTTTCAAAAAGATAAGTAAATTAAGAATGTGGTTAAAGGTGGTGTAGGCAGTATTTCTTTTTTTGCAAGATTTTGATGCATGAAGAATTTGAAGCTCTCATTAATGTTTTCTGTGAAATTGACAGAGCTGTGTTTCTCTCGTCTTCACAGCGGATGGAGATTTTATTTTTTGCATAATGACCACAGTTTGCTTTGCCCAACAGAATTCACTGCACATAGATACAACCTGTGATGGGCAATATCACGTCTAATCAAAATCAATTTGTTTGACTGTGATGCTACAATTACACCTTGAGGGAAGAGCAGATTAAAGCCTGTCGTCTTTAGATGATTGAATTACAACATGTTATTAAAAAGGATAATGAGTATGTGAAAGCAAACATTGGGTTTTGATTACTACTCTCATCAAGAGGTAATATTTAGCTAAGTGCAAAACAGCTTATTAAATGCGGGAGCTTATCAGTCAAATAGTATTAAAATTAACCAGCAGTTCTAGCACAACTCTCTGGACCATGTTTGCCTATAAAGGTGTTGTTTTCCAGCCATTAATTAGAATGGGGATCTCTCCTCCCAGACCTGGGAATGGGAACATAAATGTATGTGTGTGAATGTGTGTGGGTGGTATGTAGTCAGTTCACTTTTAAATACAGAATGATAGTTATGCGAATGTGTTGGTAATTAATAGCTTTAGCTTGGGCTTCCTCACCTTACCTCCCACGTGTATCTCTCGCTTGTTGTCAGTGCTGATTATAGTGTTTGGTCCATACCAGGAGACAGTACTGGGTGTAAATTACTGCAATCCAAAAGGGGGTATGTGCAGGGCTTCATTGTGGAAACTCATCCACAATCCTCTTGAGTCACAGTGGACACATTTGGACTTTTTGATGTCCAAAATAAAATGTAAGGGCTAATACTGCCTATATCTATATGTTCAAATTTGACCATATTTTTATTTCTCACGTTCAAAGAAAATCCCCCAACATTTTGGATGTATGTGTGTGTGAAATAATACATTAGTAGTAGTAATAGTTTAAAAAACCATATACAGTAAAAGCAAAATGGTTTGTATATCAGTGTAAATATAAAGCACAAGCACACAAAGGCAAACTCTGCAGCTTGTGGAGGGTCCAATGCTGCATTGTAAGCGAAGTGATTCTAGAGCCCTTTTTCCCAGGTAGGTAATTTGATTCTTGGAGGTCGATGCTGGGTGGTTTTGGGGTCGCCCATGTAGCCAGTCCCCACTCTAATAAAACCAGAGAGCTGTGCAAGACCAGGAGGCTAAAAACCCCCATTAACTTCTCTCCCATCAACACGGGGACAGGTAACCTCATGACCCTGCAAAGCTGCCATACGCCCTGATCATGTGACCTGGGAGTTGCAGAGCTGATGACTACACAGCTGCAGTCAGACATCGTTCTTAGAGAAAACCTACTTAGAAAGACCTGAAGGAATAAGAGGAAAAGAGGTTGTTAGTTTGTTCATGTTCATTTCCATTTCACAGTGTGGAGGATAATTGTCTGTGCCTTCCAAAACCATTACAAATCACCGTCATAGATAAATAAATCTGTTTTATGTAACAATGCTCTCTTTAAGGTTTGGTAATGACTTTTATTGAAAGATTGTACTAAAATGATTATGCAGTTATGGTTACGGACCCATTGTGGTTTGGGTTGAAATGAATACTTCGTTAACATTAAGGGAGCTTCGTCATCATGGTCACGGCAATAAACACGTGGTTAAGGTTCCAAAACAATCATGGTCCTACTTTAAAAAAAATAACGTCAGTTCATGTTTGGAAACGGGGAAACGAGCAACGGTTTCATGTGTCAAAGTCCAATGTTTTGTTGACCCATCCATCCACCCTGATCCCTACATGGACTTTGTTGCGCTACAATAATGTCACATGACACCCTCCTCTCCTCTGCTCATAATTACTATGGCCAGTAGATGGTTTTGTTGCTTGGACATAAACATATGCCTTTTAGGGGTACTTGCTGAAATGACTGATGCTGTCATTCTCTTTAGGAGGACAGCATCATGGTGTTTTTCATTCTGTCTAGCTCCTTTTATGTTGAACATTTTTATCTTATCATTTAATTAATAGTCCTTGTCTTTGCTTTTCCCTCTTCTTTCCTCTTCTACCCTCCAACCCTTCTTATATCCTGTTTAGTGGGACGCCATCACAGAGATGGACGAACACAACCGGCCCATCCATACTTTCCAGGTTTGCAATGTGATGGAGCCCAACCAGAACAACTGGCTCCGCTCCAACTGGATCTCTCGACAGGCTGCCCAAAAGATATACGTGGAGCTTCGCTTCACCCTGCGTGACTGCAACTCCATCCCTTGGGTGTCTGGCACCTGCAAGGAGACCTTCAACCTATTCTACCATGAGACTGATGAGGCTCACGGTGTCAAATTCAAGCCCGCACAGTACACCAAGATCGACACCATAGCTGCTGATGAGAGCTTCACTCAGATGGACCTCGGAGATCGCATCCTTAAGCTCAACACGGAGGTGCGCGAGGTGGGACCCATGGCCAGGAAGGGCTTCTATCTGGCATTCCAGGACATCGGTGCCTGCATTGCCTTGGTTTCAGTGAGGGTTTACTATAAGAAATGTCCTTTCACGCTGAGGAACCTGGCCTCATTTCCAGACACAGTGCCACGTGTGGACTCGTCCTCTTTGGTGGAGGTGAGGGGGGCGTGTATTGACCATGCTGAAGAAAGAGACACACCCAAACTGTTCTGCGGAGCTGACGGAGACTGGTTGGTTCCCTTGGGAAAATGCGTTTGCAGCGTTGGGTATGAGGAGCTCGATGGCTCATGTCTTGGTGAGTTTTCCAACCTTTCTGTCATTGATTTTGCTTTTCATTCATCATTGTAGCATCTGTCTTGCAATACAGAGAAAAAACATTTGTTAGTGAGTGTGGTTTAGAGTGTTGGCCAGTTATATTCCCCATTGAAACGTGTGTTTAATATTTGCAAACCAAACCTTCAAGCACTCTACCATGATGTCAAATTCACTATTTCCTATTTTTCCTACACACAAGTGATCATGTGGACAAGGTTTTCCACCTGAAATCAATAATTAATAGTAATTCCTTTAAGTGTTTTACTTTAAAACTGACATGAGGGGTATCTTTAAGAATTTACAACTTGAAACAGAATGTTATAGTATTTTTAGCATTATTTGCTGTCTGACAACGGATGTGAAAAGCATTGTGAAGTAGGATGCTGAAATGTCCTGTCTAGTACAGTAAACATGAATGCAGCACTATTTTATACACTTTTTTTGTATTCCCTCCTTAACGTATTCACAATTTTCTGTCTGTCCCTTTAGTTATTCATATGATCTTTTATTAACATAGTAAGACATACAGTAGGATATGGTAACCCAGGTAGGAAAACTATTTTTTGTGGTCTACTTAACAAATGTAATGCACATATATATAGATATCCAATGTACATAGAAGAAGTGGCTGATATAATGTATGTAGGGCTTTATTTCCATTTACTTCATGCATTTTAACAATGCATACAACAACTACAAAAGATACCTTTAATGTCAGGGCCTGTCCATCTTTCTATAAGCCCCCATATTATATATATATACTACATGTTTGCACTCACTCTTCTGCTGTGCTCTCGTTCATCACAGATTTACAAAAGCAAGTTTATTTTTATCACCTGCCTCTTCATTTCCTCCTGCTCATCATCACCCCTCCTTCATTTTCCTCTGCTCCATCGTTATTGCTAGCTGTTAACTCTCTTGAGAATAAGAGAATGTTTAGGATCCTCAGTGTTATGGCAGAGAGCTCCCCTGCTTCTGTCTAAGGCTGTATTAGTCGTGTATTAGTCGAATGTATGTATATTTGTACTTTAGAAGGGTAGACAACTCTCCTGCATTGTCCTGGCCTTTCGGATACTGCACCAATTCCAAAGCGATCACTTTTGCCAGTCTAAGATGCACTCAGCAGAAACTCTGGCTATGGCACGTGCAGGAATAGTGGAGGGGTTTGCTATGATAACACAAATCCTAAACAATGTTATCAAGATGAGAAAGGCAAATGCTTGAATGGTTGCATTTGGGTTTAACGTTCTCCCAAATGGTTAAAATGATAAAAAAAAAATAGTTCTGTGTGTGCTGGTGAATTTTAATCCAACTTTTGCTTGTTACTTGAGATTCAAACATGAATTAACACTTTCAGTGGATTTGGCGATTAAATGCTGTTGTACTTTGTGCGTGTGCGTATTGGTGTGATTTATATATACAGAGAAATGGAGTGTGCGTGTTTGTGTGTCGTGTATATCACTGGTCTACCACCCGCTGTCCCAGGGGCTACCTTGGTGTGACAGATTACCTCGGCTGGCTTCGCAACAGTTTGATCCTCAACTCTCTGATATGAGCTTTGGGTTATCGCTGGTAGCACCACAGACTGGGAACGCTATAGTACAAAAAAACATACCTTCATGAAGGTCCATTGCAACTTCTTTTCAAGCCACGTAAAGGCCTTCATGTCAGGTCAACATGTACTGACGTAAATCTGCAATCTACAAGGCTTCCAATGTACCTGCAGAGAAAACAGCCACGTACTGCAAAACGTGTTAGCCTCCATTCACTTACTAAACACCGGAATCCGATTATTCTGTCATCCTGACAAGTAACAATATACATGTATACATGCTGCATATCGTGTTGCATGATTAAAATGGATTTTAACACCTGCAAGTGCTTTAAATTCACTGCAAATTATTTTACAAAAAGAAAGACACTGTCACTTAGAGAAAGGCGACAAAGACCCAATCTTTCATCTGTATTGTGCTGACAATTTTTAGATTTGATTAAAGGGAATGTACCCTTATTTTGCTTTTACCAGAATGTGCAAGATGCACAATGGATGTGTTGACACAAACTGGATGACGCCGTGCAGTTTTGATCCCCTCCAAAAAATGATCCATGTATTCAACGCCACAGCAAACTTCAGCCTTGCTTAGCGCTCTTTTGAAAAATGCTAGTCGCTGCTGTTCTCCCACCATCCAGAACCAGATGTCCATGTGCAGTTGATTACGATTCATCTTGTGACATGGGTCGGCGAGGTTTCCCAGCTGCGCTCGCAGCTGCATCGCAATCAACAGGCCAGCGGTTAAACTGCAGCTGTGATTAGAGCCGGACTGTACCAAAATGGTTGCTTTATTCATGTCTGTCCCGTTATTATTTTCCCTTTTGTTTGTGCATATATATGTGTTTACTGTTGTTTGACAAGAGATAAACTTGCTCTTGAGGACAGCGTCTAACATTTAGAAACCAAGAGGTGGTATTGTATTTATCTATTCATAATGAAATCAGTCTTGGATGTGTTTGTTTCACATCATTTCATAATTTTAAAATGTTAAAGAAGCTTAAGTTGAAAAGCAGTCCTTTCTCCTCTTTACTATTTAAAATCATAAGCAACCACAGCAATCAGCATCTACATTCGCCCTGTAGACCACAATAATTTGTCTTCCCTCTTCCCTCCCTTCTATCCTTCAGCCTTTGCTCTCTAAAAAGCAGATTTCACAGTTGGGTTACGTTTACCCCTTTGGGCAATGTGATGGCATTTTACTGCAATGTCAGCCCTGAAATGCAGCCCTTGCTCATTGTTCCGGGATTCAAACAAGCGTCATTATTAAAAGCCTCCACACAAGGTACCACTGGAGCACCTTGGGCATTGAAGGAGAAAGACAGGTGGCTGGCTAAGCTAACTCTTCAATCCCCAGTTTACAGCCGACCGGTCCTTCTAGATGCTACGGCTGCTTGACTAGGCTGGAAAGAAACGATGACAGGTTTGAATGATCTGTGATTTCAGTAAAATACCATCATTTAAAAGTGTTTTAAAAGCACAGCACTGACCTTTTTTGCTCCTCATCTATGGTTGCTTATGAGTTATGATATGAAGTTTGATGTTTATGCAACTCGTGCACTCACTGTAAGTTCATCTGAATAAGAGCCCTGGATAAAGACTTAAATGTGACAATTAAATGCATGTTAAATAGAAATAGAAATATTGAGGAGAGGAGAGAGGCTAAATGTTGAATAATCTTTTCTGGCTAAAGTATCTTCACTCTTTAAATGCAGCAGATTCCTGCAAGATTTATCTGAGCACAGATGATCAGTTTAGTATTTACATCATTTTCTTTAGATGACCCTAACCCTAACACCTACCGAGCCATAGATATGTGACAAACAAGTGCTCCAGTTCTGACTTGCAAATCTTTATTTACCCTAGAGAAAGGATGAGCTGTGTAAAGTCTGAATAAAGGGCTTTAGCTCCACTGAGATTGGAAAAAAACAGGACATGCTCTCCACTCAGCTGAAGCCAAATAATCATTTTCTCTGATTCAAACCCAGCACTATTAGTCACAATTGGTCACAGTGGTCGTCTAATCCCCTATTCATTTCCTGGATGAAGTTTGGAGTGTCAGTGTGCTGCAGTAAGGCTGAAGTTAATCAAATATAGCAGCTAACAAAAACCCCTATGGTCCTCCACATGTATAAAGTTAAGCTGGCAGCCTCTTCATTTTAGCACACATTTTCTTGTTTTACCTCTCATAGATTAGTGCATAGTCTCTTTCCTTCTTATTTCACATTACATAAGGATAAGAAGATCTACAATTACCAGTGTGGTTATGAGACTAAAATATTAAAATATTATAGCATTATATTTGTAACAAAACCACATGCCTGCTAAGAAGACTAGTAGTAGCACTATGCATATTATTTTCTGAGTGGGCTTCCATCTTACTTGCTCTTGTGCACACGTACGTGGATGCATCTGCGCTATTCCAGTAATCTACATGTGGCAGTAACACATCAATTGTTAATGGATTGGTTTGACCTCCACAAATAGATGATCCATAATGCAGCTTTGCAGTTAGACAGAAGGAGGATAAGACAACTTTGCGCTGTGGAAACTGGCTGTAAATGTACAGTATATCTTTCCATGATCAAGTGTGTGGTCAAACACTTTCTTATAGTCGTTGTTGCTTTGCCTTTTCATCTTGTTTGTCCTCCAGACCATTCAAAATGCTACTTTCTTTATATTCTCTCTCTCTCTCTCTCTGCCTCTTTCTTTCTCACATGCACATGTGGACATAATGGATAGCACTCATTCTCTACATCTGACCTCTTGATGGCTACATGGCTTACAAGATTGTGGTGCTAAGGAACCCAAGTTTAATAGGAGCAATTCATTGTTTTGAGATGGACACACACAGGTATAGGACCATTTCGGATCCTAGCTGCCCCATGACCAATAGTGGCCAGGAGTTGCTCATCCTCTTTGTTATAAATGTGTGCCAAATAAATAAATAAGAAAAATGATTAATATTAAGAATAATGGTTCTCTTTGCTCTCATTGTTTCTGTCAAAACAAGTGTTCAGAATGAGTTTAGGAGGATGAAACTTGACTTGACTGCAAATGACACATAAGCTTATATGACCATTTCATTCTTAATTGATTCTCATTAATCAGGTAATTAGCATCATTTGATAGCGTCATCAAGAGCATCACACGGATACAATATTGTGTGTTGCCTTGAGCCCATGCAATGTGGAGGAATATTCTGTATTTGTGTAATTTCTTTAAAATGGCCACTACGGGTGATTTTCTTTTATTGCTGATTTCATTATGTTGCATTTGGCATTTTTGATCTCTTTGTTGCCCGTTGTGGTTAATGTAGCTTTATAACGTAAAATGTCGCTGTTTAATCAAAGTCTTGAATCGTTTCACATTCCCTCTAAAGAACGGCAACAGAGGCAGATAGAGAAAGAGCTGAGGCAGGCAGAGAAAGATGCGCTTCTTCGTGAAGCAACCAACTTTTACACAATTTATCTCCATTAAGTGCTTTAGCACTCTAGGCAATCGGCTAGTATGCCTGTGTCTAAATATAGGCCTGCGCACACACACAGAACAAAACATCAGAAGGTAATCCTTGGTGTTAATGCACGAAGATGCCTTGCTCTACCTAAATGATTGTCGCACACATGCATTCGGTCTCTCTCGCTCTCCCATGTTTCCCTCTCCAGCTCTCTGGTTGTAAGACAATCTAGCTGGCCCTGTTACCACTCAGTGTTGTACAGTAGGTCTTGTGTGTTTGTCTCTGTGAGCGCTCTGCAGTGCTATGAATAATGTAATCACAGTGTGGTTGTGTGTGTTTGTTTCTGTATGTGTGTGTGTGTATGTGTCACTGCGTGCTATTTGTTATTTGCCGAACAAAAGTGGTTCTCCCCTGTGTTGGGCTGGAGAAAAGTAAGAAGATCAATCTATTTACATGTTAAACTAATGTTGTGCCACACACATTGAGAGTTACTGTGCACCTTTCACAATAAAGAATGATGAACGCCCGCAAGGAATGAAAATAACATCAAGCTGTGAGATTTTGTTACTTGACTTGGACTGTTTTATAGTAAACGTCATTTTAAAAACAAAGCAGAAAGCGGTGGTCACAATTTGTACCGACAGTTCTTTAAGTCTGTAATTTTAAGCAAACACTTTATACAATCAAGCATGGCACTGGATTCACATCAGATGTCTAAGGTGGGCTACGCATAGGTAATTGGGCAGCTAACAGGAACAGCGGTTAATTGGCTTGCTAGTATAAACATCCCGAAGAAAGTTCCACTTATAAGACATTTTCAATTAGAGCATGAAAACAGTCAGACAACAATTACAGCACATATCCTTCAACATGTCAGCCCGCCAAATGAGATGTCACACACACACACACACACACACACACACACACACACAAGAGAAGGGGGAAGCACACATAATGAATCACAAGAAACGCAACACACACAAGACCAAAAATGCAGCCAAGCATTCACAACTGAGTGTTAAAGCAAGAGACAACATTTTGGTCTCACAAAACATGCACTAACACACGCACGCGCGCACACACACACACACACACGGAGACACACCAGGGGGCTCAGGCTGGCATCAGCAACAGAGCTGTTTACAGATGGGCCACACTGCAGGGAGACACTGTGACATTTCAGAAATGGATGGTTTTAGTTTAACAAGCATGGCCCTTCAGGCTTAATTGGGAGTGTCGCGAGAGAGAGAGAGAGAGACAGAGAATGAATGAATGCTGGTGGTGAATTGTAGATTGTCAGATAAATTTAACCCCACTTTATTCAGCATCAGCGGACACACTCGCAGAGTTCTGCAGGACGTCTCTCTTCCAAAGGGCAGAGCTGTGAGGGATATCAAAGGCAGGGTCTCTAGTCTCCCCTCATCCAGCATGTAAACAACTCTTTTTCTCTCGCACACTTCCCTTCCCTACAGATCCATTGCTTCCCTCACAAAAGCAGGCACGAGAACGTTTAAATTTTCCATCATTTAACTGCGTTTTTGCATTCACAGTCCTATGTACTTTATACTTACTTGGATGTAAATCATATATGGCTTTTTGTTTGTTGTCTCCACAGTCATTGTAATAGCATTTGTTTTTGCAGATATCACAAAGAACATAATTGAACGCTGACAGTATGCTAATGCATATTTCCCCTGAGTTGTCATTAAGCTCAGCATACCATTGAGAGGCGTGGAATCCCCCCCCCCCTCCCCCGCCAAAGGCTTGAAGTGGCTTGAATTATGCCCAGTGCAAATAACTGCTGTCAGCCCACTGCTCCTTTGCCTGTCACTACATGCTGTCGACATGCACAAGTGAATAATCACAGAAAAGATATTATGACATGTGAGTAATCATAAAATGTATGTATCTGACAACACAGAAATATACAGTAGAAAGAATACACGTGATATTGCAAATGCAGAAAGTCTAAGTCTACTTACCTTCAGGATCTCAGGACTGATAACGCCCCAAACTGCAAACATTCATTGAGATGAACACTGGACAACTTTAAATGCAGAGTAATTCAATTATTGTAGATCATTTGGTAGTGATCATTGTGACCACTCAAAGGCATTGAAAAATAAAGGGTACATTTGTTAATGAGGAATTATTTCTCCCATTCAATCAATTAAACAGAATTGAACCAAAATTAAGCAGAAAAAGTTTAATTAAATGTTTAAAAATGCCAATATCAAACTCTTATATAAGTGTTGCTGCTCTTTGCTTCTTTATTTAGATCCATATTGTACAACATGGAGTAGATAGACTAAGCGAATAAGAGTTTGCCAGGATGCTTTCTGGCCCGGAATGATCACAAATGCATAAAAACGTGGACACAAGTTGATCCACCTGTCATTGATCTGTACATAATAGTTGGCTGTCGGACCTGTACACAACCTAGAGTCAGTGGTCATCTTCCATAGCTTACTCATGACACAGGTTGACCTTTCCACTACCTTCCACAAGCTTATCTTACAGCTTTTGACAGTTCATTGAGCTTTACACAGTAAGAAAAAGTCAAGTTAGAGATTAAACTAGGGGCTACAGATAATGAGTGTTAGATTTAAACTATGGTTGGTTTATGGTTAAAGAGGCATAGGATCAAATTTGACTTGCGTTTAAGGTTATAATTAGTATTACTGTGTTAAAAAGGGTTGACATTGTTAGGGTTAGTGAGATCATCACATTTTGGCTTAATTTAAGGGTTTGGGAAATAGGATTTGGCTCTAAAATAAATATATGGTACTGACAACTGTGTGTGTGTGTGTGTGTGTGTGTGTGTTTCTTTGAAGTGAAATGAATTATAAACTATCAAAATGAATGAATGCACAAAACCCAAAACAATCAGCAGCATACTAAGACACACAAAGAAGTGAAAACAGTCTAGCAGCACAGTGCCTTGTCTTAATGTCTGAAATGTGTTGCTGTGATGGAGCAAAAATCGTGTGGATAGGTGGGTGTGTGTTCATGTGCGTGAGCATGTGTATGTTCTTTTATGCGAGTCCTACGCAATCATTTCTGCTTGCTCATTTACACTGTGTATCAATTACATTTCTCCTAATCAGTGGTGCTTTACCTTCCACTGTCTCTCTTTAAATCAGTCACTTGATGAGCATTAGAGGCTCTCGTGTTGTCGCTCTTCAAGCAGTAATTGAGAACAAATGTGGAGAGGGAGAGTGTTTAATTGGGGTTGTCAAGCAGGGGGGCGGGTTTGTTGGGCACCTAGAGATCTCCTCGTCTCTTTGCATTTTAACAGTTTAAGGAATAAATTATGCAGATTGCCGTTTTTTGCGAGTCCTAGTTGAGATGTGAACTTGCGGTGACTTCTGCTTGGCTCCTTTCCCCCCCTTCGCTGAGAGTTATTTCAAAGCCGGGAAGTGATCAAAGACAGTAGAAAAAAAATAAATTCCCCAACGCACCGGCACCCTGCATACATACATACTTACGGCTTCTGCCTGTCTCGACACTGCATAATCTCTCACTCAGAAAACAAAGAGCAAGTGACGCCGTCTGATGTTTTCCTGTCTTTTTTGTTTTTTCTGTTTTGTCTCCTCGAGCACAGTCCTGTCAGACATGGCAACATTTCAATTGATTTCCCTTTTCCCTCACATGTGTGTGTTCTATTTTAGTACGTAAGGCAAGCGACTGAATTAGTCTTTAAAAATGTGTGTACAGCACGACATGGCCCAGATAACACATCACAGGCCTGGAATGAAGAGCAGACATGTCATAAATGAAAGCACATTTTAGGTGCTAATTAAGATATCGCTATCACTATCCAGATTTTTCTCATGCATACTGATAGCCAGAAGTCCTTGACTCACAGCCCCATCAACACAATTTCCCAGTCTAATGCGCAAGCTAGCTCCACACATACAGAGATCATTGCTCTTGGTCAGCCTCAGTACCAACCTGTCCATGCATTCACCCCATCATCACTTGTCCATTCCTCAAGGCAGTCAGGATGTAGCTGACCTTTACCATGTTGGCACCGATGTGACTTTTGCTAAATACAAGTGAAACATTTATATGGTTTGCACATGCAGTACCTCAGCCATCAGTGTCACATTTCGGCAAAACGTGGGCCTGTCATTATTCTACCACTTTGTTATTGAAAGATTGACACATTTGCTAGATTCTGGCAGAGAGAGTGAATCTGTTTCCTTGTCCCTAAACTCAATGGCCTTTTCTTTCCATGCTGGCAGCATATCTGATAGCAGTGCAACCGCAGAAGCTGTTGGGCACTGTTGGGTTTCTTTGGACCAGCACCTGTTTTCTGGCTCTAAGCGAACCTTCGGGTGCCAAGGTGGGTGGAGTGGCGCAGATGAGCTTGTGTTTTTACAGAACAGACAGCACTGTGCTATTTTGGCAGTCATATTGGCGTGAAACTGTACTTGCGATTCCACCTGCTCCGACCACCTCTCATCAAAAAGTGTAAATGGCATTTTGAAACAAACATGCCTCTGAACAGTCACAAAACATCATTCATGTGTGCTGTCCCTCACAACAGGCTAGTTGGCTAGATTGCACCTAGATTCCACCTTTATAGGGTGAAATCATTTGGAGTACAGCAAGCACCCCTGAGCTCCATCAAAGCTGTCAGGACCTTTTTAAATTTAAGCAAAGGTCGGGTCTCCGTTTCCTCTGAATAATCAAAACTTCCCTTTTCTGTCATGTCAACGCAATTATTAAGGTGAGTTTTCAGTTTAGCTGCTGACATGCAATCGTGTCTCACAGTATTTGCAGTAATAGCATTGTTGTGAACACGGACGTTTACCCAGCAAAATGAGGTTTCTTGAAACATAAAATCAGCTCAAAAGGGGGCCATTGAGAGCATATTTTGGGTGCAGTCGTTTTTTTTTTTTTGTCTTTGAATCCGCAGACACTGGTAGAAATCGTACAGCACAATCTTCTGCTTTTGTTTTTAAAAGCCATGATGATCTGACAAAATGCTTCGCTGCTTTCACATTTTGCCGTTCGACAAGACGTGTGTGTTTTTCAACTTTTACAAAAAAGTTAAAGCACGCTGACAGTGCTCTCACCTTGTCGGTACTCCTCCTCGCCCTATCTCTCTATCTTCTCACATATGAGCAGCACCAGTGCGTGAAGCAAGCCGGTGACCCCAGGGTGCGACAGGCTTTAACTAGCAGTAGGTGTCTCTCAATCTGCTGGACTGCAACAGCCAAGCTTGTTAGTCACACTGGGGGAATTGCACACACACACACACACACACACGCACAAGTGTCCCGTGGATAGACTTAATCCTGCCATTGAATGCGGCAAGCAGCGATAGCAGAACTGGGTCATTCCTAGAGAAGGCTGTGGTGTGAAACTGTTCCCCCCGGGGTGGATTGAGGTCTGAACTTTGGCTGACCTCCCCAACAAGTACTGATGTACAATGAAACCTCAGAATTTGACGGTTGGAATCTGCATGAATTAATGCTGACAACTTCATTGATCAGGCTAAAACTTGGGTTTAAGCCATAGGAAGAGTATTTTGGAAGTGGATAAAATAGAGTAGCTGTAATTGGGTTTTCTTCATGCTGAGATTAACTAGAGAAGAGGACATTTAAAGAGCTGGGAACGATGACGACTCACTCTTCTAGTTGCTTGTACTGTGTAATGTACTGTACACATATAAGAAGTGCACTTTTAAAACGCCTCACTTTAGTTTTTCTTTCTTTTTCAGTGACATGATTTCCAAAAACATGTAAAGGAAAAATTTAAATTGACAGACATGTTTATGTAATGCCAATTATTCTATTGTGCATGTCATATATAGCTAATTTATTTGACCTATTTTTACAGTGTGAAGTAGCACATCAACTGATTACAGAGTACTCCAAACTGCATATGTGTAAATAAAGTTTGTAAGGCAGTTTTTTTTTTTGAGAAAGTATTTCCAGGCCAGGAATTCTGCGTCTCCCTGTGTATCAGATGACTGACAGGGAGCAGAGTGTGTAATGTGTGTATGTGTGATGCACACTTTAAATTTTCATTTTGACATTCATCGTATGGGCACCTTCAGTTACGGGAAACAGATATAAATGAGAGTAATGCTAGAGGTAATAATCACTCCAGACTTCATGACACACTCTATGATTTTCACTCATATTTAACATGCATGAGGTCATAATGTCTTCAAAAGCGTGAGCACAGAGCAGGGTTTGGTTAGATGCAAATGAATGTTACTTGCATTTATTAAAGAGTGTTTAAATCTCTTTCTTCCAACCATTTTGAAAAGTGAATGGCTTATTTTGATTATTGCAAATGAAATAATCTACTAAAGCTCAAAGAATATAGTCTGTGTGGCCATGGCTAGAACACACCATCAGCAGTGCGTATGGAACAGGAACAGTGAGA